>WSTG01000464.1:0-18038 GCA_019616325.1 Ceratobasidium sp. 394
AAATTGTGGTAGAGCAACTGACCCACAAGCGGCGTCTCAACGTGCTCGGATTTTTTCACCAAGTTACTGTGCGGGCTGGATAACCCCATACGTGTGTTCAAAATAAATTTTAGGTAATTGGTTTACCTCGAGTTCCTATACCACATTTTCAAAATGTGGTGGTGCCCAAACTCTCTATTCTATCGAACGAAAGTTTACCGTGGTTTGATGTGCACCCCATTCCTGACACGCGTAAGCACTCCTATCGCCCGCGGCCGACATTGAAACATGCTCCATCCCCGTCTTCGAGCACTTGTGAAAACAAAATATGACAGGGTGATATGACAGAGATCCAGCAAGAACAAGCAGAATCAATCCTATGGAATCACCATCCTACGGTTCAACACTCAATGCCCGTCAATCTACTGGTTTCTCCTCACGTCCGGTATACCCTCCCTGCCAGACTGCAAGCCAAGTCAGCCATTAGCCATGTGAAAGTCCCCACTACAAACCCCAGACTTGATGCATGTATTGACGCAACTGCTCCCTCTCCTGCTCGGTGCTACCGATTGGGTAAGGGAGAACAGGTCGCCCTGGGGAATCGGCGCTGTTGGGATGAACCTGCTGTCCACTCCACAAGCCGACTCGGTCCCCTTCGCTCGTACGGGCTTGTTTCTATGTCATGGATCTTAGCAATACAGCAATATGCGTACCCTGCCATACATGCCTTTAATATTTGTCCCATACCGTGTACTCGATAGAATGTTCTCCACCAGGTGATAACTGTGATCGAACGTGCGCTACAGAAGGCTAAATTTCCAACGGAACCACACCGTAGCGCGAGGCGCGTGTTCTCTTCACGTGATTAAGGATGTCAAGCTTGAAAGGAGGAAGATGAAAGACAAGCTAATTGGGCGCCGTCCCTCCTTTTCCTCGCCAGGCGAGAAGCAGACCCGAGTCCTCTAGCACAATCGACTTTCTTCGACCCCAACACTCAAATAGCTAGCACGGCTCGCTGGTGAGTGCGCTCGTCGAGTGCGGAAACTCACCTCGTAGTACTGGGACGGTGTGCGCTACATCGGGTTTGTGTGTGGGCTCGTGGTTTTGCTCCAGCCCGTGTAATTCTTTTTGTTTTCTTCGTCCGTTTGTTTTTTCTCTATGGCTCAGCGCCTGTGTTTTGTCTGGTACCATTGTTGTTTCTTGCCTCTCCGGCGTGTAGTTTGGACGACGATATAGTTTTTAGAGTAGGGTCAGCGCGGCATGGCGAACACTCCCTGCTGTGCTCTTGATGAATGCACCGCGCGTTTTGGGCTCTATGTTGACGGGTTGGCACTGGGCGACGCCGGGGTCAGCTGTCAGGATTAACACTGGGCTTGCCGTGGAGGTTAGTGGCGCCAGTGCCGATCTCTACTGTAAATTGGATAGCGACACACGGTCGGTCGGCTGCTTGCGCTCATCGATTCTCCCTGTGCGGTAAGCGGTATATAAATTGTACATTGCATGAACGAGCAAACAAAGACTTGAGCAAGGTGGCATCACAAGTCTTACTTAGCCTTTTTCGCCAACGATACCCCAATAAACTCGATGTCTCCACCTAGATCGCGGACTCGCTTAGTGCCACGATGCGCCCTTCTGCCCTTTCCTGATGCGGTCGGCATCAGCCGTTATTTAAGACCACTTTTTCATGCATACGCACCCGAATCGAAACTTGTTGTACCCCTAACCTTCCCTTGCAACCCGGTCTTGAAATCGGAGGGATCTAACTCGACAATTTCCGGGGACTGGCTTGGGGTCCGGACTTGATCCCCGTCGGCGATTTCGACGCTCGGCGTGGCTGATTGAGTCAGGCGGATTACAGACCGTGGTGACAACAGGAGGTTATTCTTAATGATGGGCACATGTGAGCGCGCTGGGAGAACATTGGAACGATGGTGACGCTACCAAATTCTGGCTGTCATCGATGCCGCTCATATGCCCAGATCGAATAGTAGTGCGAGAATCTGTGTCGTAAAATTGATGAATTCTATGAGAGATACTAGGTAATGCATACGTACCATCTGAAGTCCACGCAGATTCATCATCTATGGATCCGCTCTCACTCTCACTCTCACTCTCACTCGAGGAGACGATCAGTATTGATGGCTCTCTGCCGGCGTCCTCGTGATGTAGTTGCTCGTCTTGCACGTCGGCTGCCTCGAAAGGGTTGACGTCTGGGCGCACATACGAACATTGACTCAGTTCATCCACTGTGCCATCGCCGAATCGTTCGATCCATCGTGTTGGCTGCCAGACTAGATATCTCACCTCGAGGTCCGAATCCGTCAAATTGAGTCCACGGGGTTGGTCCCTAGCACTTGCTACGACCTGCGCGAGCAAAATATCCACGCATTTCTCCAAAGTACGCAACTCTGGGTGACCGTACACATGCAAATCTTGCTGGATCATTGCTTCTACCTCCGCGTCAGTCTCGGGCATCACCCTGGACACATTTGCCGCATAATGTGCGACAGCGAAAAATGCGACGGCCACCCCATTTGTACCACTGTTAAGACACCCAGCTTGCTCGTTCCAGAAAGGGTTGGTTTGCAGCCAATCGCGCAATGCCGTCGCAGCCCATTGGTGGTGGCCCGCTTCCATCAGCGACACAAAGCTGGGGGGGAAGGTGCATTCGGAGATATCGGAGTTTTTATAAAATGTAGGCTTTTCACGATGCACGTGCAACGCCGCGGGATGCCAGCTCGTCCTCGCGTCCTCGGGTGATGCAGGCTCTGCCTACTGAAAAGGTGAACTATTATTCACAAACTGTGTCCTAGGCGTACCTCCGGTGGGTTGCTGCCTTCGTACTCTCGAAGCGCCTGTTCTAGCTCGCATATCGATGGCAGGACAGGCAAAACAAGCTCGATCAACGGGGCTGTGTGCCCGTACAAATCGTGAGCTGTCGGTCTCGCGAGCTTGCCAATAGCCTGCCTGACTCGCTTCTCGAAACGCATCGACGAAAGCGGCCAGTCAAGACTGGAGAGAGGGGGAGGAACACGGCAAAACTCGGCATAAATGAGGCTTGGCTGCCCCCGGATATCATCGATCTTCCGGAACTGAACGGCCCCCCGTTGCTTTTCTAGTATCACCCGCCCCCACGAGTCCATAGTGCTGCGTATGTGTGTGGACCAAGCACGGGTGGTCTCTTCGTCCCAAAGGTCGATATGCTGGAACGGGAGGAATGGATTCGGGAGGCGAGATTTTTCGATGTACTCGAAACGTCCTTCATTGATGTCCTCGGCGATGAGGTTCCAATTGGGAGATTCGGATCCTCCTTGCCACACTGCATGTACAAACGTAACTCTTAGTGCGCTCAAGATCGGGGCAGAAGACACACGCACGCCACAAGTAGCGAAACCAGTCTTTCAGATTCGCACGTTCTTGCACCCATATGGGATGCTGGGGGGGGAGAGCAGGCCTGCCGGCCATTCGAAAGTCAGGCCAAGCGACCGGGTACGGAGTTTGGGGCGCGACACCACGGCCTATGACTATCTCAAACTGGTTGAGCATAATGGCATCCGGGTCAAGTTTACAACGCACCGCTACCGTCGATTGCGAAGTGTGCAAAAGATTGAGCGACGCGAAATTCTATCTTGTTAACGTCCTCTTTCGGATCGGGCAGTCGGGCAGCTCTGCTCAACGTCATGATCTACGCTCCGAGATTTAGCCAACGCGTACTGACTGTGTCACCGCCATGGTATTTGGCTCTTCCTTCCAGGCTGCGCATGCAAAAACGGCTACATTGAACTGTCGATGGACTTCTTCGACAAATGCTTCGACCAAATCTGGGATTTCTTGTTCGACCCTGTCCAAGATGAGGTTAACCGTAAATACGGGAAGGAAGGAACCTATTACACCAACCGTAGGTTGAACGCCGATGGTCGGCCGTGTAGCCTCTTCACAAACCTTTTGAGCGGCTTAGCTGCCCAGAGGTTTGAATTGTCTGATGTGAATCTACGCCGGATGTCCCCCTCCGAGTATTTTGGGTGCTGAGGAACCCTCTCTTGGTTGGGTGCGGGAAAATTTGGCGGACAACATACCTTCTTCTGGTTCATTGTGCTGGAGGTGGGGTACGGAACCCAGGAGCGAACAAGTTCCACGGTCTCAGGGCCCTCAGGGTCCTGCCTCAGCCAAACGGACGAACGCAAGGAGGTAAATTCGCGGGATATCGTCGGATCATTTTCCACGCGGTAGCGTGACCGTCTTGTAGATATGATGAAGCCAATGTATCGTTGAAAGATCATATTGTTGAGCAAATGAGAAAGGCAGCAGCGCACGAAAGAGCGAACCAAGTCACTGAATAATGAACGTTTAATCAAGGTGAATTCGGGCCTGCCATATATAGACAGCTATGCGGTCACCGCCAAATCCCTTTCCTGCAATGACGTTGTCAGATTGCAGAACATCTCGTTCACGGGAATGTGTGCACTCACAGTCCACTGATCAAGCCCCTCAGCCCACCTAAACCAGATCATATTCTCTCCTTCCCACAGGGTTCTATCGATCTCCGCCGATTCCACTTCGCGTGCTTGTGCCCTCTGTGCCTGTGATTGTCCGAGGATATTCACCGACAGGCCAATTCGCGACAACAATCGTCCCGCGGTTTCGAGCAGGAGGGAAGTCTCTTGCTCCTCCCATCCTAGCTCTCCGCCCTGCGTGCCCGGTTGATGGCTGTCCCAAGATCGCTTGCCGGCGCTGATCAGATAAAACAACAAAAGGACTTGCCACTTAAATCCGTAAGGACCACCCATCAAGGTTCCGGTGGGATGCATGAACGCGTTTTTATCGATCCAGGCCAGCGCAGCTCGCAAGGGAAACATACCCTGCCCTCTGTTACCTCCGGGCAAAGCGGGCTCAAGGCAATTTGCAAAGTGTTCGAATCCGGCCATGGTAGCTGGTAGGCATGGATTGATAAATTCACATTCATGAGCGATTGCCTCGTAGTCGGCACGGGTTGCCTGTTCTGCGCCTTGAGTATTTCGCACAGTCAGGGGTTGGTTACTTACTTGGTATGGTCCAAAGTGTTCATACGCCAGCAGGAAGTCAATGAGCTGCTGCAACACAGGAACGTCTCCCGCAGCCTCGGTCGCACACGTTGCGCATTCCTCGCTCAAAACTACTACCGGCTTATTGGGCATAACCGGTAGTCCACCCCACGCGTTGCTGAACGTCCCTCGCTCCAGGTGTAGACGCCGCTTGTAGAGGATAGCTTCAGGGGGGAAGACAAGTTCGCAATCGGTATGCATCGTGTGCAAGGTATCCTGGTAGACAAGACCGGGAGCAGGTTGCCTGAATTGGAATAACCGTGAGCCCGTTCGTTCTGGAGAACGCAACGCTGTCGCCCAGAGGATAGTCGTATGTTTATCGAATTTATCAGTATCCTGAAGGCAGATCACGCCGGGGGGTAACCGGTGTTCCTGGATCAAACGATACTGTGCGAGTTGCCCATCCTGTTCGAGTAACTCCCACGGCACTGGCATCCTCCCGCCCTGCCACACTGGGACTTTGTTAGAGTTGTAGTCTACCGGTGCACACGACCTACCCCATAGGTCCTGCAAAAAGGTACGCAGTGTGTTGCGTTCGACACGCCAGTCGACATCCAAATTTGCCATGATCGGCGGTAACACAGGCCGCATGTCATTAGATGCGTCGCCGCAAACCGTTGGTGCGGCTTCCCTCACGTCAGTGCGAATGCCTTGCCCTAGTTTCCGCAGAGACAACACATTTTCAGTAAGAATAACGACGATCTATATTTTATATGCTACTCACCAATCGTTTCTTCGACATAATCCACAAACTTTAAAGTGCAAGTTTCCGATACGGACGTTGTCGCGAAACCATCAACTCGTGGGGTGCAATACCTGTGCCAGCTTTCGTTAGCAGTTGTGCCTAGAGCGATAATTTGATGTGATTACCTGCCAATTTTGACGCCGCTGCCATCGTGCCAGACCATACTAGCGTAAATCTCAGCTCCGGTCGCACGATTTAGCAAGAGTGAACATGACCGAAACATCTCCATGAGCAGTTGCTGCCTCCTAAAGAAATAGTTCGCCCAATGTGCCTAAACAGCGACCTATTACTCACCGGCGAAGCTCAGGCTCCTCTATTTCCGACCAAGACCTGTGGCTCATGTCTCCTAGTTCAGCTAGCCACTCCTCTGCATTCGTGAGGTCCGATGCAGTTGTCCCGTAGAGCGGACCCAGCGCCTGGAGATGAGAATCCAGCTCAAATTGCCGATAGATTTCGTCGCCCGAATCATCTGCGGGAACCTCTTGGCCGGTTGAATGTTCCTGAAATTGATAGATATTATTAAACGGATGGATATGCGAGATGATCACGATACACTTACATCTTTGCCAACAGTGCATTGCTCGCTGGTGCCTTCGAGGGACTCGGGCACTGCAAGCTCTTCTGGTGGGTTGGGGGTAGCAGCGCGTTTCCCCGCCTCACGGAGTCTTCCACGCATGCGCTGAGGGGCTTGTTAACAAGAAAGGTCCGGTGAGTTGATACACTCACATTTCGTAGCTGGGAACGATCACTCGAGTTCATCCGCAACGCCAATTGATCGGCGGTATAGATCCACCCAGGATTGCCCGAGGGGTCGCGGTAAGGGAACGTCTTCAGATAGTCGGCGACCAACCTGTCGTAAAATTCTTTGCGTCCCGGCGCCGCGCCGGACGGTTCATTCTCTTGAAGTTCTCGCCAGTCAGAAACGTGTTCATCGATCCAGTGAGCTTCCTCGCGAGTGAACCAGGTCCGACCCTTTGACGGGGTGCATGAAATTGAGCATTGTCTCATGATAGTTCTAGAAAGTGGATAACTCAAAATGGCTTGGTGGGCGACAGGTATAGCTTACTGGTGCAAACGGACGCTTTAAATGCAAGGTCACGTGTCAGCTGGCGGGTGGAACGCAACAGCGTCTCGCGGAATAGCGCCCACATCATTACATCGGGCCATTGGCATCCGACCAAGCATTCCCGCAACATTGCCTATCGGTGCACTCCACGCACATGAATCTTTTCTTGTCCTTCCACTCGCAGCCTAACAACATGGGGTATGAAGTTGGATTCCCATGCAGACTCTGTCGTTTGACATCGGTGGCTCTCGATGGGTCGAGACTTTACGTTTACGTACAAAGAACATACGTTGTTATACACAGCCAATACTAAGCACAAAAAGAACAACATTTGCACAATATGCGGGTTATCAAGCGGGGTTCTGGCGGACCGTGTGCCCTATTTCGCCTTTTTGGACATCTCGGGCGGGCTGGAGTCGGAGCTACCTTTACCTCGTTGGCGTTTCTTGCCACGGGTTTTACCTTTAAATCCACCCCCCGGGCAATTGAGATTGAATGGTTTTTATTTCGTGAAGGAATCACTTACCAGCATCTCCATCGAGGCCTTTGGCGGAACCTTTGCGCGCCTGCCCGCTCGTTTGCTTGCCGAGCGACGATCCCTTCAGCGAGACTTGACGACTCACAGTCGCTTCACCTTGAGCGCTACCCTCAACAGACATTTCCCCGACTGACTGTTGTGCTAATCAGTTTGCTCGGGCAAACTCCCGTAACCTGTCCTCGGCTCCCGGTCGGGAAACACTCTGTTCGGTGGGAAGGACATTCGGCGTGGCTGCAGTTCCGCTCTCCACCAAATTTCGCGCAACGACGGCGGCCTTTTTCGGCGTCGCTTCCGCACGTCCGGGTGCTGCAGCCTGAGGAGGCTTCCCGCTCGTGGCAACCGGCAAGGTCCCTTCCGTTCCTCGCCGTAGTTTTGCCTGTGCGAGTGGAGTAGACGTAGCGAGAGCCTTTTTGTTGAGAGGGGTGTCGGCCACCATCTCCTGGCGTTCGGGCGAAATATGCCCCGCACGACCCTGGTCAGACGAGGCAATTGCAGGCTGGTCGGTCCGCGACGTTGTTATCGTCTGGAACATGGAGCATCAACGTGAATGGTACCGACGTGAAAGAAACATAGGCATACTTACCAGCGGCTCTTGTCCTCCCACCCCGGTGACCTGCGCGTTGGCGACCTGCCGGTAAGACTCTTCGAACACGTTAAGCGGCGGCGGGGGAAAAGAACCGTTGGCCAGAAGATCGTGGTCCAAGCCATTAGACGAACATTCGACCCAACGCGTCAGACGCCAAGCTGCATGTCGCTTCTCCAAGTCGGTATCTACCTGTGGCAAGCTACGGAATAATTCGGCCGAGCACTGGCCAATCTGTTGGATGAGAATGTCGGCACATCGCCCAAGGATTCGGTAGTCCGCTCGGCCGTACACAGCCAAGTCCAGCTCGTGAAGATGTTTAGCCGCCGAGTCATCCGCTGGGATCACCATCGCCACGTTTTCTGCATATTGCACAATCGTCCAGAAGGCGACGACAACACCACTCATTCCACTTTGAAGGTAATGACCCTGCTGGTCCCAGAACGGCTTTGATGATAGCCAGTCGCGGAGCGCCGTTACACCCCACCGGTGGTGACCCGTCACCAAGCGCGAACTGAATTCTGGAGGATACTCGACTTCGCTGGGGTCCCAGTTTTGCGCAAACGTCGCAGGATCGCGAAAGACACGCGCAGCGGCGGGGTGCCAAGTCGACTCGATTTCTTTGATCGACACTGGCTCGGCCTATGCTTGATCAGCCCACCGCATAAAACACCATGAGACAAACTCACTTCGGGCGGCAGCTGTCGCTCATAGTCGCAAAGCCTATCTCGCAGAACTTCAAGGTTAGGTACGTTTTCGACGGCTCTCGCGAAAAGGTCGCCTCCTTGGTTATACAACGCGGCCGCCCGAGCCTTGCCTGCAGCAGAGGGTGTCGCCATTGCGCGCCTGATCCTCCGTTCGAACAACAAGGAGGTTAACGGCCAATCGAGGTCGCTGTCGGGGTGGGCGGCAAGCATGAAAGTGTCGTGGATAATGTCGTCTTCGTCTTCGCGATCGTCAATCTTCCGAAACTGAAATGCGGCTCCCGTTTTAGTGGGCGATACGCGTCCCCAGATGTCCATCGTGCTCCGCACGTGACCGGACCATACTCCAGTCATAGGCATGTTCCAGGATTCGGGGGTACAGATCGCCGGGGCCTTCCCTGATTCGGTATACTCTTTCGGTAGCCGTTTCGCCTCCACATACTGGAAATGACCGTTGCGGATATCCTCAACTATCGCTTCCCAGTTTGGTGATTCTTCACCCCCCTGCCACTCTATCACAACGCAACGTAAGCGCATGCTCAAGAAAAACGAATAGCTTTTAACGTACTCCACAACTTGTCGAACCAATCTATCAAGTTTTCCTTCTCCTGCCGCCAGTCTGGGTGCTGGGGTGGCAGCGCTGGGCGAGCGCCCATAGCAAAATCTGGCCAGGGAACGGGGTATGAATCTTCTGCGGCAGGACCACCGCTGAAACCTAGCAGCATGTATTGGGTACAAACTATGCTCGCAGCGTCAACGGCACATACCTCCATTTGTGAGCGCAAAGTGAGCGTGATGCCGGAGTACATCAAATTTCGTTGTTCGAGAGTTCCGGCGTGGGTCGGGAAGAGACGAAGCTCTGCAACAGTAGTTAGTACCAATTCACTTGGGTAGCCCCGGGAAGTTGGCTGAGCTTGCAACCCGCTAGCCAATATGTCAACGAAGGACGCGGACGCACTGTGTAGTCACCATCGTGCCCCCCGACTCCTTCCACGCCGCACAAGCATGTAAAGCCACACCATGCTGTCGCGCAATCTCCTGGACGACGGCCTCAACGATCGTCGGGATGTCTTCCGGGCAGCTGTGCGGACAATATCATTAGATACTCACTGTGTCGACGGTTTGCAATCACCTACCGCGTGTCACCCCCCTCTCGAAGGACGAACGGTTGAAGATCCAGACCTTCTGCCAATGCCCGCACAGCAGTCTTGACCCATTCTGGGGGTACGTCTTCTGTGAACCGCTCGCGGAGGGCTTTCTCGTCCATTTGGATTTGCTGTTAATATAATCTCACGATCATCCGCCATGACTTAACCGCAATCGTACTCACAATAACTATATGCACTAGAACAGCGAGCCGACGAAGAACGATGAGGGGAGGAAGAAAAGTGGAATCGCCTCGTGTCCCCCCAATTTGTTACGATAAGACCCGTGATGGCGGCTCCAAAAGTCTGGGACGACCATGATTCAACATGCACCCCGCGGGATAAGGCACCCACGAACGTCCCGCGGTCGGTATTCTCCACACCAAACATTTGAGAGATACAGTTCGCGGGCGGTGTATTCCGCATTCGCTGGCCCGCTACATTGTATTGGGTCTGCTTCAATTCTATATCAAGTATACAGCGCTCGTGATTTTGCATATCCAGTGACTGGATGCGTGCCTGTAAAGCGGATTAGGGTGGTCAGCACTGCCATCGCCGTTATAATGATAGTCGTCACTGGTGCATATTCATTCGCTTGTTTTGTACCGTTTGTTAACGCCATTCCGGGTATGTACAAGAATGGCGCTTTAAGGGTTCCTCGCTTCCCTGAACAAAGTCGTATCCCACCATTGTCATTTTATCTAGTGCGTGATCTTAACCTCATATTCAAGCTCTATCTTAGCGATGGCCGATAACTTCACCCTCTCGCGAGTGAACCAGTTTCGGGTGACAATTTTTCGCCTGACAAATGGCAATTGAGGCTCTATGGCCCCTCCGGCTATGAAAGTCCGCATGCAGGCAGAAAAGCCAGCGTTCAAGATGCTCTTGAACATGATGTCACCCCGGTGATCTACGGCCGCTCCGCGGATGACTGCGCCCGCAATTACCCTGAATCGGGGCTCGGTCCCTACCCCTCGCGATACCCCCGGAGCGATGGCTGGTGTGCAATCGAGTCCTAGCAGCTTCGCGGCTTAAGCCCAGTGAGCTTTATTCATAGCCGAGATACGCCGGTATCTAGTGAACGTTTAAAAAGTAAACCACGCGACATGCAAAGTTAGTATTCTCGAGGCGGGCTTTGTATGAGTAAGTCGAGATTAGCAATGCTATACCTAGCGACTTGTCTGTATAATCGAATGAAAATTACCAAATATCTTAGAGTCAATCGGCACCGATTGTCCCGTATATAATCTTAGATATCCTCAGGAGGCTCAAGCGCTTGCTTTTCACCTTACGTTGTGCGCAGATTATCCATTACAACTTCGGCGATTGTCTCGACATGCCGACTCCGGCACGACTTCCAGTGCATCCTTTCGGTTCTAGAAACCACCGTTGCGGCTATCCTCAATGATCGTGTTCCAGTCCGGAGAGCTTCGCCCCGCTGCCACTATCATAAAGCTATATAAACGTACGTCTCAAAGCAAAATAGCAGTTTTACGCACTCCATACTTTGTCGAACCAATCGACCAAGTTATCCCTCTCCTGCTGCCAATCTTGATGCCGAGGCGGTAACACCGGCTGTACGCCCATCGTAAAACCCAGCCAGGGGGTAGGGTATGAATTCTCTTGGGTGATCCCACCGCTGAAACCTGGCAGCACTCAATGAATACGACTTCTGCTGCTCTAATTGCACATACCTCCATTTCCGAGAGCGTAGTGAGTGCGATGCCGGAAAGCGTCAAATGTCGTTGCTCGAGCTTCCCGACTGGCGTCAGGAAGAGACGAAGTTCTGCAATAATTATTAATGACTACTCATTCGGGGATACTACCTGCAAACTGCTGGAATTTGCAACTGGACAGCCAGTTCGCCAAGGCAGCACGTACAGAGTGGTCAAAATCGTGTCCCCCGGTTCTCCCCACATCCTATAACCATACATGTTCGCTGCATGCTGGCGCGTCACCTCCTGAATGACGGCCTCGACGATCGACGGTACGTCGGCTGGACCCCTGGGTAGGAACGACATCAGACAACATCACCATATCACCAGTTTAAAGCCTATCCACCGCGTTTCACCTCCGTCTTGCAAGTCAAACGGCATGGGACCAAGACCTTGTGCGAACTCTCGCACGGCGGTTTTATCCTCGGGTGCTTCCACCGTCAACTGATTGTGCAGTATTTTCGGGATTATTTGGGTTTCCTGTCAGTAGACTATTCAAAATCCGGCTTAAACCGAGCCGCGGGTTAACTCACAGCATCCATATTCACCGGACCCAAGAGCCAACAAATCGCAGAGAGGAGGATAGCAAAAACAGGTTGGGTCGCGTGACTTGCGCCCTTAGTATTCCACGGACCCTGAATGACAGGTCCAAAGGTTTGGTACAGTACCACCGAATTGGGACTCCAGCGGATAGGCCTCTAATAAATGTTTGTACAAGTGCGAATGCGGTGGGTGCAGCCCCTGGCATGCATTGTGTTTGCTTGGCTAGGTGCGCATCGACCTCAGGACCGAGTAGGAAGGAATTTGCTGTATTTATTCAAACTGCCTAGCTGATATTCAACACGCATAAATCCATTTCGTGTAATATTCTCGCCGTGTTAATGATAACTGATTGTTCTAATTAAATCGCTTCCCGACAAACAGCGACATGTTTATCATACTATAAGCGTCGACACAGTAACGTATATCTTTGAATTATCTAGCTGTTCCACGGCCTCGTCTTCATGCTACATAAGCAGATTCGCCCGCTGGCAACTCCACTGTCTAGAGACAGAATTAACAGTCGAAAATCCCGTCCAATACTGGTTGCATCGATGCGGTTTGAAGTCGCGTAAACACACTGAAAGGTTGTTAACAACGCGCATCGCCATGTTTTCCGGCCCTCGTCGCTCCCAGATCCGCCGAGATCGACGACGGCGAGAGTGTTTTCCCAACCACATGATCAGAATTGGCGCGTCCCGTTCGCCATGTATGTATCAATGAAAATTTACTCGTCTAAATCCAGCCTGGGAGCTCACAAAACCGATATTGTTTCCAGGCCAAGTAATCGGGGCGAATCCATCGCAATTGTTCCCAGAGTTTTGGAGTCGCCAATCAGGGTCTAACAAAATGAACCGAGGTAATGTGACTCGCTGCTACTCTCTCATCAGTCTTTGTGACTCCCCGCTCCAGTGGGAGTGACTTCGGTGAGTGAACCGAGGCTGAGGTTTAGCTCACAACACCGAATCGTCAATTAGCAGGGGACTCAAATGGAGAACACAACATCTCCCGGCACCGCTCGAGCCGCCGCTTTATACGATCAAGGGAGCGAATTCGTTGCGAGGGCCGCCAAAAATGTACGCGGTCTTGAGGATTTGCGCAATCGGCTTCGCAACTATGAGCGGCAGTTGCCACCCGAAGTTAGTCTATCTCATAGCAATTTGCGTGGTGAACTAATCAAGTGTAGGCCGAGCAAGTGTCGATCGAAGAAGCCGAGTCGACCTGGCACCCCGCCGCTGCGCGTGTCTTTCGCGATCCTGCGACGTTTGCGCAAAACTGGGACCCCAGCAAAGTTGTATACCCGCTAGTATTCAGGTTGCGCTTGGCGGAGGGTCACATCCGGTGGAGCGCATCGGCGCTGTACCACTGGTTCGCTTCCGAGCCATTCTGGGATCAGCAGAGCAACGTTTTGAAAGGCGGGACCAGCGGGATTGCTGTGGCATTTTGGGCTATCGTGCAATACGTGGAAAATGTTGCGAGACTGGCCCCGGACGATGGAGCGACGCGCTATCGACTCAAGGAGCTAATGTTCGCCAAGTATGGTCCAGCGGACTACCAGGTCCTGGCAGCATGCGTTAAACTTCTGGTCAAGCAGATTAGGCGCAGCTCGGTTTCCGAATACGGTGAAGACTCGAGCGGTGGAGCTGACCAGCGCACTCAAATCGCTCTGGCACTCCAATCTGATGAAGAGTGGCTTACGCAGACCCACGTAGCCGTAGTCGATCCGCATCAAGCCCTAGCTGCCATACATCGACTTCCCCCCGAAACTCTCGCCACTATATTTATCATGTCTTACCCCCACTGCGGGCGTAGTCGCGCTCGCACCGAAAGTTCCAGGACACCGTTGGCCCAGCCTACTATCCTCGCCGGAGTCTGCTCCCGCTGGCGCCTGCTTGCACTCGAGATGCCTTGGCTCTGGTCGCACGTTGATGTTCTTGTGAACGAAGGAGGGGAACTGCGTGGCTCTGCTCTGGCTGAGCTCTGGGTCCTACGGTCGCGCCGCAAGCCTCTCGATCTCGATATCTGGGAATCTAGCCTTGATGAAGGATACGAGGTTCCTGCGAGGATGGTTCAATTCCTGGCGCCGTTAATGTCGCGGGTATCAAATTTAGGACTTTTTGTCCGAACGCAACCGTTACTAGCCCGTATCGTCGAATGTTGGGCGAAAAACAGTACCCTAGGTGCCACGAAGTTGTTTCGAGTGCTGAGTTGGCGCTCCTCGATAGATTCATTGTTGCTGCCGCCAACAGGCGGTTCCGCCGAAGACTTTAACTGGGTTTTCCGTTCCTGCCACACACTCTCTGTACGACGCTGCAAAACTTTCCCGGGGGTATTATTTCATGATGGACTGGTGGAGCTCCGTCTGGAAGGGCTCAATCAAAGCGATATGTGGCCAACTCGAGCTCAATTGGCAGCAGCTCTCGCGGCAAGTCCTAGGCTTCGTGTCTTGCAACTCATCTACGTGACGATGGACCCGGACGAAGTACTGGAAGACGACCCTGCCCCGGCGATTTTGAACCATCTTGAATATTTGACCCTGGAAGCCGTCTGTGCTGAAGAGTATCAATACGTGTTTCCGCTTCTGTCCGTTGGCTCGGAATCGCTGAAGATGAGCATGACTTTATCAAACGACCCAGGGTTTGTTGCCGCAGCCGAGTCATTCTTCCGTCGAACCAAAATAACCACGCTGCATGCTGCCGCTGCATCGTTCGTCAAAGGCTCTCCGGATCTTTCCGCGATACTCTGTCCGATTCCCCACCTTCAAACTTTGTCAATCTCGCATTGCGACCTTTCTGCAAACAACTTGCGGAGTTTGTACGTGGCGGGTTCCAGCGACTTCAAGCATATCCCGTGGCCCCGTTTGCGTAGCCTTATCATAACATTTTCTGCCGTCGATGTCGCTTGTCTACAAACACTCGCGCAACTCAACTCGGTTCCAAGGCTGGACCTCTACGGCGTTTGGATTTCGGGACGTCGGCGGCCAATGACGCACGAGCAGCGTGACGTGCTGAGGGAGTCGCTGAATATGGTAGAACACTTGGAAATATCGCCGGATCGCAATCAGAGTCCGAGTTTGGCGTGGGACTTTGTTGAATTCGGTTTCTTGTACCAGTAACCTTCAATGCATAACGAGCAATTTATGTGTAGAATCTTGAAATATACGCCTATCTGTAGCACATGGAGTGCGTCATTTTACTTGTTTTTACCTCGCCTCGACGCCGGAATTTGAGCAAGCCACAATGATTGAGCTTGTTGGTCGGACATGGCTTTTGGTGAGAATTGCCTGTCCCGCCTGTCGTTGCCCATCCTTTCCGGCGGTAATTTGTCGACAATGGTGATCCGTCCACGGCCAATCGTCAACAAGAAAGGCATCTTATTATGTGATTAGTGGAGTAGATGGCGCTCACTGTGGACCCGGGGCCTACGGATAGTCCGCAGTCCGCCTGCGGAATTTTCAAAAGCTGCAGGCCAGGTGTGGCTTTCTGCGCACAACGGGTTCGGCCAGCTGCAGAAAGCCGCACCCTCTGCGTGCGGAATTCCATTCCAGCTCCGGTTTTGCCGCGCACGCCGGACCTGCGATTTTTGGAATCCGCACCGCCTATATGCGGACTTTTTGTCCGGCTGCGGGTTTTCCGCCCTCGGTGGACACAAAAATTTCCCAAGTGCTAAGCGCCGAGATTGCGCTTAGCTAAGCAGGACCATTTCTCGCCCTCGAGTCCTACTTTCTAATCTGCTCCCGACCACCACAGTCTGTTTTTCCGCTGTCCCGCACGCCCTAACCCTAGACCCCGCTCCCCAGCATATCCAGGTAAATACGTCGCTCTATGCCTGGGATTTTGCTAACGCGTGATGTTCACGTCTTCCATCCGCCCCGCCACCTCTCATCCGACGCGATTACAACGCGTTATTAGGTAAATCTCACTCCTACACACTCAGTAACTACTTTGACGCGTGCTAACAAACTCTTGAGCAGTACCTGGCGCAAAAGCTAGTGCCAAACCCAGCGCCACGGTACCGATCACGGATCACCACGATGCTCAGCCTAAAAGCCGTGAGTTGATCTCGATTATCTCGAGATCCGCTGCTAACCCTCAACTTTGCGTAGCAGTCGGTGAGGCGCGTGTATTTGAGTTAACTCCAGCGCCCGTAGAAGTCACGCACGACCAACACCGGCGCTCCCGCGTCCATTGCGTTCGACTCCTCTCTTTCACTGCCTCCCTCACCTGCTCCGTCTCGCCCGGTGAATCAGAACGCGGCCACAGCATCTAAAGGCACACAAAAGGTAAGCAGTTATTATTACTTGTGCTTGCGACTAATCTTGCCCACCCAGAAACGCAATGCGCCGGATACCGTCGAGCAGCCCGCGCCAGCCAAGAAAAAAAAAGTGGTAATGAAGGAGGCGACGGCGAAGCGGCAAGTTGTTTCAATCCATTGATAATGTGGTCTAACGATTTACAGGCCCCCAAGGGGAAAACAGCTGGCGCAAACGCGGTGACCAACCACACCGACTCCTGGTCGGCTAGCTACCTCTTCGTGGTAGCTAGCCTACCTCCTCCCCCGGCTCCCGAAAAGGCCAAGAAAAAGGCGGCTGATCCGCCTGCTCAGCCCGCTCCTGGTCCGTCGGAAGCGAGTGCGCCTTCCGATCCATTGACTTCTGCCAGCAAGCCCCGCCGCCGTCCTCCTATGCGTTCCCTCCTCCTGCTAGCCCCCCAGCCCAAACGACCACGCGTGCAGCCAAGGCGGAATTAGTCGAATCAGGCAAGGCAGCCGCGTCGGAGTTGAGCAAGTAAGTACGAGAACGGATCGGATGTTTTGGCACTAACTGTGAATCTAGGACCAAACACGGCACTGGAGGGAAAAAGGCAGGCAAGTAACCGGGTATTTAGTAAGCACCAATTTATTGCCTGGGTTGACCAATAAACTAACTAATTATCCGCAGTCCTCGTCCAGACAAACCGCATACAACCTGTGGATTTGGTAGCGTCGGTTCGACGCGGATACAATAACTTTCAGATTTTTCACTGTTTGTTTTCGATTCTCCAAGTCCTTTCGATTTCGCACTGTGTTGGACCTTTCGCATTTATTCTCCGGACTTTCTGGAGTTTGCCTGCGGGCTTTCCGTAAGAAGAATTCAGTTTTTACGCATGTATCCCCCGGATTTATCAATTATATTGTATTTTTTCTATTCAACAGCCGCACGCAGACAAGGGAAAATCCGCATACAGATGCGGGAACATCCGCATGCAAACGGGGGAACGTCCACACGCGAGGTGCGGAAACGTCCGCTGAACCGCCCGCGGATTTTGCCAAGAATCCGCAGGTAAATTGTGCGGAGCTTTCCGCATATATAACTGCACCTGAGCTGCGGGGTTTCCGCAGCGCAGGTGCGGTTCTCTTTCCTAGGTCGGTGCGGTTTCCTACCATCGGAAAATCCGCACCTCCCGGGTTGACAGTGTAGGAAGGAGACGTTTCTCGCAGCAATTTCAGCCTACGCACAAAGTAGATCGTATCTGGCTGGCCATATGGTTCACCTGATTGGATTTTGCAAGCGTATGAGACAAATCATGCCATTTCATTCCATTGGCTAGTCGTCGGTTGGTTAGGCAGAATGATTTTGTAGGATGGTTGTTGCATAGTGATTTTGCAGGATGTTCCTGTGGATAGTGTGCCGAGTGGTCGCGAGGGATGGTGGTGCATGTTCTCCGCAGAATCATTGTGCAAAACCACAAAAATAGTCCCGTTCCAGAAGTAGAGACAATACAAATAAATCTAGACAGACCCTGACTAATTAACTGTCAAACATGAATGGACTAAATTACCTCAAATGATGTGTCACAAATGCTATTTTCTTAACCAGCCATTGGATTGTTGTATCCTGTGTGGCGGAGGCCCTAAATGCTACAGAATACCCCCAGGGGTGGCGTGCAGCACTGCGCAGGGGG
>WSTG01000465.1:0-18007 GCA_019616325.1 Ceratobasidium sp. 394
AAGAAAAAGAAGAAAGACTCCCCGGCCGCTCAGCCCGAGCCCACAACAAACAAGAAAGAGAAGAAGAAAAAGTCACGAGAGCTCGAGACGACCAACCAGGATGGGGACGCCACTATGACCGATATCGCAGCAGACGTAGCTGTGAACGGCAAGTCCAAGAAATCGCGCAAGTCGGAGGCGCTCGCCAATGGAGAGCCCGCGGCTGTTGCTTCTCCTAATTCCACCCCCGACGAGTCTTCGACTGCGCCAACCGATGACCCCCCCAGAAAGAAGAAATCTCGAAAGTCGAAGGCGGATGAAACGGTGACGGACGAATCTTCTGCCCTGGTTAACACCGAGCCAGCTACCAACCCCGAACCGGTTATGAACGGCCATTCCGTCAATAAGAAACAAAAGAAAGACAAAAAATCCAAGACCGAAAAGTCCAATGGCGTCTCGGTTTTGCCTGAATCAAACGAGCTCCCCTCCGCTCCACACACCAACGACTTGATCCCTATACCCACCACCGAAAGCGAGGCTCATTTGAGCAAAAAGGATAGGCAGAAGAAAGCGAAGAAGGAGAAGAAGGAAAAGGCAAAGGCTGAGGCAAAAGCGAGAGAAACAGAGCTGCCGACTTTGGAGCCCCCTGCGCCCCAAAACAACGCTGTGGCCAACGGGGAAGTGGTCCTTAAGCCCAACAAATCGAAAAGGAGGAAGGAGGGAAAGGCTCAGGTGGTAGAAATTGTCGAAGAGGCTGGTGCCAGTGAAGACGCGCCAAGGGAAAAGCCGAAGAAAAAGAGCAAACGGGAAAAGAGGGAAGAAGGGGCCGCCGCGGTATAATACTCTTTCTCGCATACCGGACAAAATACTTTCATGATCTGTAATTCGTACATACACTCAACTGGGAACATCGTGGACCACAGGTATTCAAATTATACATCACATACACAAGAAACCCCTTCCACGCTCATTCCAACCCAAGGACGGAAATATACACATCTAGAAGGCCGTGGTAGAATCAACCTCAATTGTCGGGACGATGCTGGCAATAAACTTGAGGAATACGACGAGATAAAAGTCGACGCGCATGCCCTCCGTGTCCTCGGCGCCTTCCTCCCCACCGGGCCCAAGGCCTGACCCCTTCTTGGACTCATCAGGCGCCGAAGCATTCGTGCTGCCCTTGCGCAGCCCAAGCCACTTGCGCTTCCCGCCAGTACCCGAGCTCGAGCTCGCACTCGCCGCCTGCCGCTTCTTCTGCTCCTCGACTACTCCCGCGTTCATGCGCTCAATAACCTTCTTCATGACACTGGCATGTTTGCATGGGTGCACGGACGCCGCAGAAAGGTTTGCTGCGTGAGGGAAGGGCTCGATGGTGACAGTCTTGAACGCGTGATCTGCGGACACATCCTGGAAAACTTGCGGAGGAGTGAGGGGCGTTCCGTTCTGGACAACAATGGATCATTAGCTTCCAGAAGGCGCTCATCGCAAAATCATCACATACCTCGTCAAACCCAAGCAACCAGATTCTAGGGGTTTGGTAGTACTTGTCGTAAGTGATCATCACATCGTAAGTTCGAACTTGGAGCAAGTTGCCCTTTGCAATCTCCACAGGGGGAGCAGGCGTCGGCTTAGCGGTGGCCTCGTCGGCCTCTTCTTCCAACCCTTCCTCCTCCATGTCCGGGATGTCGTCAAGGTCCGGTGGTGCGGCTGGCTCAACGGACAATGAATTCATATCTTTCGTGAGCTCATGAGTCTGGCCATCAATGTCGGGTATATCATGGATCTCGCCGGGCTTGGAAGCGTCATCAGCAGCTGAATACGTGTAATTCAGCCGAGCACAACTTGATTTGGATGTCTGGGATCACTCACGACGACCAGCATGGGTTTGAACCCATTCGTCGCCTTTGGCCGAATCGTCGGCAAACGACAAGAGCTTCTCCGCGTCCTCGTCAGCATCAGTGTAGGCTAGGGAAGTCGCTCGCCTCAAGCACGGCACTGGAACAAAGTGTGAGCAGATACGAGGGCAAGGGTAACCTATTGCATACCCTTCCGAGTAACGAGGTATTGCTTGTCGGCGGGTAGGTAATCGCGTGCCTTTGAAGACTCGCCCTTCTCCCTATAAGTAGGTCAGCGATATAAAACGTATGTTAATATAAGGACTTGCCATTGCCAAACTGGGAACTTGTACGCAAGAAAGTCTCCAGCAGCCACAAACTCCTCTAGTCAAAGCACCTGCGGGTTAGCTTACCATCGAACCACAATAAAATCTACTCACCAGGTGTTATCCTCCCGTGCTCTTTAAATTTGCTTTCCCTCAAAACCTAGCCAGTCGTTCAATGAAACGGCTCCGGTGTCGGAGAAATCGTCACTCACTGGGCTCAAATAATCTCGTACGGCCCAGTAATGCGACTGTAGGACAAGTTAAGATCCGGTATAACGCACCAACAAAGATAGGTCATACCTGGATAGCGTGTAAAGAATTCATTGCAGATCCTCTGTGCTTGACGACGCGTGAGGCAGGTGGAGAGTCGCGACTGGAGAAGGGCGTTTCTGGAGCCTATTTGCTTCCGTGATGGACCCCTATGTCCCTTGATTAGGAAGGACCCTAGGTTCTCCGTAATAAATCTAGCCAAACAACCGATCTTGACTGCATACATGCACAGGTTTCTTTGGCCTTTCAAGTCACCGCACTGAGATTCACTCTAGACTCCTCGTAACAGTCTCAAACAGAACTACATGCACTAAAATGCGCAACGGAAACATACTTGAATATAGGCACGAACTGCACCAGCTCAAATCACCTCGCCATGATGGTGGGAGGGATTGAGCCGAAGGGAACCAGGCCCACCACGATTCACCATCCTTTCGATGTTTTTGTAGAATATGCCAACGGTACTCGAGAAGAGCGCAACTCCCGTAAAGGTAATCAGAGGTCCCTGTACTAAAGTGGTGAACCCAAACCCGAACCTGGAGATTCGTGTACTCACATAGTTTTTGAGGCCGTAGGCGTACCCTCCACTTGAAAAAGCGGATCGAAGCAAGCTAGACGATATGGGCGCAGCAAGCACATTTCCGATGCCTCGGCCGGCAATGAAGAGTGACATAAGGCGAGCGTTTGAATGTGGGTCGTCCTCTATAAAACCATGAGTCGACAACACGAACAAAATAGCAGACTCAGGTCATACTTACTAGCTACCGTAGAAGCAAACTTGGGCCAAAGGGACGAGAAACTACCGAGCCGGTAAGAACATAGCGAGTGGCCGCGCAACGACGCACTCACCCTCCAGCAAGGAATCCGTACATCAAGGCGAAAACAAGAAGCAGGGCGAGATTGGATGCCAAACCCCACAGAACCAAAACGGAGAGTGATGATCCAAGCATAGACGCGAGCATCACTCCCCTCAGGTCATATCTATCCGAAGCGAATCCAATGGCAACGGAGCCGGGAACGGCTGAAGCTACGTTCAAACCGTTGTTTCAGATGGGGGTGGCAATATACTTGATAAACGATACTTACCGTTCATTAGTGAAACTATTAGTGTGCCGGATGTTACGCTAAGGTTCATGTCGGATGCAAAAGCTGTTGAAAAACATTGATAAGCATACGAAGAAACCTCGACAATGTGTGTACTGACTGGGCAGCCAAATACCAGGCACAAAATTCCCAAGACCTTGCAAAAAGTTACCTATAAACAAAACTAAGAACTGCGGGTTCCACACAAAGCTCCAGTCCGCTCTCTGGGGGATAATGATCGAGGATGGCGGCAAACGGCCCTTCACAAAGGGCAGCACGGAGGATAGCAACACAGCATACCCAATAGCCTGAAAGCGTTGCTTGGTTATACGGTTAACCAAATACACTACGCACTTACAAGGGAAATAAAAGTTGTCTTGAGTCCGTACCTATTAAGTAACGTTTCAACGATGAAAGGCAAAACGACACCACCCAGGCCCGTGCCAGAGAAAATAATTCCGTTGGCCTAGTAGGGCGATTAAGCAACGGGATTCGCAACAATTAATCGTTCAACGCACCAACCCACGACGCTTATCAAACCATTCGAAGAGGTATACCTGAACAGGAAAATATAGGATAGCTGCATGACGCGAGTGTTCTAAGCTTGGGGTCGCCGACGGTGACATTCAATAAGACTCACTTGCGCCAATAGAATATAAAATCCCTTGCGTCAGGATTAAGTGCCAGACCTGGGTTGCAAATGCGGCCCCGAGCAGCGAGACGCAGCACAGTAAAACGCCAAATCGCATGAGATTTCGTCTTTGGTGAGGATATCGGCTAAGCATAGGCATTATGACGACCGAGGTCAGATAAATGATGCCAGATGACAGTGTGCCGACTAGGGGAAGTAGAAACTCCTGCGGTCCTCTAAACATGTGTTGGCTAGTGTAGTGGTTTAGGAAGACACCATAAGAAAAGGGCAAAGCCCACACAAGGAGTTCGAGTACGAAGCTGCCAGCGAGGTATGCGTATGCATGAAACCCTTTGTCCTGGAGCATCTCGAGGTATGAGTACACAAGTATCGAACATTAACATGGTCGGTCTCTCTCACCACAGGTGGAAGTTTTGGGACGGTATTCGCACGACTAAAATCGGAATCAGAAGCAAGTCTGAGAACCATCTGAGAAGGCTGTCCTATTGGAGAGTTGTTGATATTGTGTAATGTGCTTGGGAGCCTACAGATGGAATCAAAAGGTTAGGAGTTCTTCGAGCCAGATACGAGGACACTTGCCTAGACAATTCTACCTCCTGTGAAAATGCCATAGGGGTATCCGGCATTGATCAAAAAATGGCTTTGGCCTTCAGGGCACGGGCGAGAGACTATGGCGGTAGGGTGTAGAGCCTGTGGTTTTGAATACTTCAAAGCGGCTGCGGATTTATACCAGCAAATTTGGTCGTCGAGTCAGACGGACCATTTGACCTCTCTCAGGCCTGGATTTACAAACTCAACGTAAGCATCAAATATTACCCATATCAAATTTGTGCATTAGCACAGCGCATATATCCACAATGTCTGGCAGCCATGAACGTGCATAATACGGACCCTTCTGCTTAACGAGTGGTGTTCGCCGCGCAACACTTTTTATGGCTCACTAACTCCTTTCGGTAGGGCTTTAATTTTGGCCTCGGTGCCGTCCCGGTCGAAAAGCGCCATGCTCCAAGCCGGCCTTTTCTTTGTCTGTCGGGGACACTGTTGGTTTTTCCATGCTGTTATACAATACGCCGAGCATGGAGGCAAACATGGTGACTCCTGTGAATACGATCAATGACCCCTGTAATAGGTCTTCGGTTATACGGTAGTCCTTTCGGGAGACCAAGAGGCTTAACTCACGTAGCCCTTAAGACGATACCCATAGGTCGGACTGTCGTGGCTCTCAATAAACTTCATGTGCAGCAGGCCTGCTGAGATGGGCCCTGCCAAGATGTTACCAATCCCACGACTCCCGAAAAAAATGCCCATTAAACGGACTAAAAGCTGCGGGTCGTCTTTTCAAGGGCGAGTTAGGCGGACGATAGTGTAGAAAGTGCGAGAACTCACTTGAAACTACGGAGCAGAACCTGGGCCAAAGGGAGCAGAATCTAGCCACACGATAAACTCCGAGATAAGTAAAGGTTAAAATGCAGGCTTACGGAGCTGCAAGAGACCCATAGATCAGCGCAAACACTAGCAGAGGCGGTAAAGTAGACGCTAGACCCCAGAGTAGTAGTACGGGTAGCGAAGAGCCGATTATTGAAACTAGCATGATTATTCTCAAGTCGTACTTGTCGGCGAGGTGACCCAAAATAATACACCCTGGGATCCCCGACGCTGTTGAGAGGGATGAGTGTTGCTGGTGCACAATAGACCGCAGGAAGCGTACCATTCATAAGTGATACAACAAGTGTCCCTGTAGTAACACTCATTTTTAGATCTGTAGCGAACGCTAAACGAAACGGGTAAGCTCATGTGAATTAGGCTAAATGACAAAGGACGTACTTGGGAGCCATAGCGGCGGGATAAAGTTCCCTAGGCCTTGGAGAAAGTTGCCGCTGACAAGGATTATGAACTTGGGATTCCGCAGAAAAGACCAATCTGGCGTATCTGGAGCGGTCATGGCTGAGGGCGGGATTCGACTTTTAACAAATGGGAGCACAGAAGCTATCAGGATTGCGTATACTGTAGCCTATCCAGCGTATTTTAGTTGAACAGGGACGGCTCGCGTTATCCGCCGAAGCACTCACCAAAGAAGCAAAGGTAACACGGAGCCCAAATTTATTTAGGAGAACTTCGATAATGAACGGCATAACAGTTCCTCCAAGAAATGTTCCCGAGTACATTATTCCGTTGGCCTTGGGGTTGGACACAAGCTTCAGCTAAAGGCTCAGCGCTTGAAGTTGATCAACATACCAATCCTCGTTTTTTGTCAAACCATTCAAAAACACTGACGGTCATAGGGAAATACAAAAGGGCTATTGAATAATTCAGCAAAAGAATGAAATTTGACCTTGGGGAGAACGTGACTCACTCCCTCCAATCGAATATAAAACCCCTTGAGTCAGAATCAAATGCCAGACCTGAGTAGCAAAAGCAGCTCCGAGCAGTGCAGACACACAGAGCAAGAGCCCCGCGCACATTAAGCCTTTACGGTAGGCTGGATATTGAGCCGAGGCAGGAAGAATGAACAAGGAAGCCATGTATAGGATCCCAGAGGAGAGTGTGCCGACCAGAGGGAGCAGGTTTTCAGAGTGATCAAATAATCGGTGAGTTGTATAGTGATTCAGAAACACCCCGTAGGAAAATGGAAGAGACCAAACTAGGAATTCGATGATAAAGCCGGCAGCAAGATAGGAGTAAGCATGAAAGCCTTTATCCTAAAATTGATATCAATTGACGCAGCCTCGGCAAGAAAGCAGACTTTGATGCATACCACAGGCGGCAAGCTTGCCTCCAGCAGGGCGGGGGATTGGCTGGAGTCCGGCATAGACGACGTGTTTGCTGCAGGTCGGGTGACCAGCTGAGTACTTCCCTGGACTTGACTCTCGTTGACGGAGCTGCATGCAATAACGTTAATCCACCTTTTCTAACTTGCGATCGTAGACACTCACGTTGTGATCTGATAGCAATCTTCCTTCAATGAACTGTCCATATCTGAATCGACTGTCGAGTAGCTGGTTCTTTAGAGGCTTGCAAGGGACGGCAACGTAGTGCTCTTCAGGAGGTGAAGGTATTGCGCACTATCTATGAAGCAAGATATACCTGTTGCCAGCAAGCCCTGGGATTGCATGGCTGCCGGATCGATCCCAAAGATAATGAGCCCCGCTCTTATGAATGGATGTGCTCAGCGTCGAGCACGGGTTCCATGCATCCAAGATGGGTGCCCGCAAGATGCTCGGCCGGATAGGCAGTGAAGAAAACAAGTACCAACGAAGCAACTAAAACTCAAGTCAGGTAGGCGGCAGGGACGGGAAGAACGGAAGTGACTTAGACCGGTTGAACAAGTACCCATCTCGGTGCGGGCTTTTTCCAGTTGCGGCATAAAAGATGCGACGAGCTGCACGAGTTAGCTTAAAAATAATAGCACGAATACCGTAGTTCGTTAAAGCGCCGTGCGCCGCGAAATAGGTCCTGCAACTAGGATATGTAGGTAGGAGTGAGCGAAGAAAACCATGAATTTGGTTGGAACTAAAAACGAGACAAGGCCCAGAAACCTCATTCCGAGGTGTTTGAAACCAGAGTCCAAAGACGTCGTTGCCCGACCCCTTGACGCATATATTAACCCCCCAGGATGGTATCTATTCCTTCAGCTAATCGATCCTGATTGCCGAATACAACCTCCTCATAGACCAGTATGTCGCCAAAAACCCGATGCTCCCCGTAATCAAGAAATCAAATAGCGCGATGAGGAATAAATATCCCGCATATAACACCACGCTCGCGAATGAGTCGAGTGAGAGCCGGGTAAGCCAATAAAAGACGCCATATGCGAGAACCCAGAACGCGCTACCACCGCCAATCAGGAACGCACGCCAGTGCCACCTATACTCCTCAGCGCAGAGGATAAAGTATGTGAAGAGGATGGTCACTGTCGCGGTGGTGAGAAGAACAACCCCCGCGGTTAAGGCGATAAAGCCAAAAGCATAATACGCGCGAGAAGCGAAGAGACTTGATAAGACAAAGTAGAGTTCGACGAAGGCGGCGCCTATAAAATAAATGGATGTTGTCAAACCGGTTATTATAGTGCGGTAATATCTAACTCACCAAAAGGTAGGATGCCGGCCAGCAGCGAAGCAGCCTGTAAGACAGCAGACGCTCAACGATAGGACATATGTGATCACCAACTGTTACGTACCCAAGGCCGAAGGTACTTCGGCGCGGGTGGTATTTGACGGGGAATCTGGTTGACCCTTACAGGATGCGAGACGGCCTACATCCACGGTGGTCAAACGTAAACAACCAGCCAAAACTGATGGACAATATTTACCCCGTGTTTGTTCCCAAAATATCCGCCGATAGCTGATAATGGTGCAGATATAACGAACCACAAGGCTACGATGGCTACCATTGTACCTATTCATGTGGGCGGTATTAGGAAAGTGCACGGAACCGGTCCAGGTCACCTACCCAACGGCACGGCTCCAGAAGACCCGGCACCGATCAAGAATAAGTTGAGCAAAAACATCACGCCAAACACGAACCTGGAAGCCAAGTCAGATATTATCCAGGGGCAGCAACAAGGCTCACTGACGCAGGCAAAACAGTGGCTGTAAGGAACGCGTTCTTCTTTTGCTCAGTTCCTCCAATCGAGGCGTATACACGCGCCGAGACGTAACCGCCGATACTTCCGAAGAACGTCCAAAAGACGATCATTACAGTTGCAAGAGAGCCGCGGTTCGAAGGCGATAAGAAACCCAGGAGCGCGAATACTAGACGCGAGAGTTAATGGTTAGCTTTCCCAAGCATTCGCAGGGACCAAGTAGTACGACTCGCGAGCTGGCGCGCTTGCAGGCCATATGACCTTGGTCGGGCGGAGAAAGCCTTGAGTCAGGACCTACCGAGTGTCACCCCAACCATAACGCTCAACTGAGCGCCATTTCCAACAAGCACACTCAAAGCTAATGGGAACTGAGGGGAACGAAACACCTCGCCGTGTACTAGCTTCCAACCAAAGTCTTCCTGTACATCTTCCTAGAAATGGAGAAGAGTCAGTTCATCGGGCGGGGTGTCGGGTGGCTTTTCCATACGCTGAGATCAATCGCATTGTACCTGGAAATCTAGGAGCGGGGACTAAGTCAATGACTTCAAAGCAGCTGAAGGATTTGAGACGTACATCGCGCGACACAGTACGAACGAGGATCATAGATACCATGACACATAGGAAGATCACGATGACCAAGGAGTTTATCAGACTGAACCAGTGGATTTTTGGGTCAAAGATGTGCAAATAATTGTCCCATCGCGTCGCCTAGAGGACAAATAATAGAAATATGTCAGCAAGGCCGCACGGGCGAAAGAAGCATGGTCAAACTGACCCAAGGTGTGTCCGATTCCTGAGAGTGCAAGTGAAAGGTAGTCAATTTGGGAGTACATATCTTAACGTTGAGAACGTACCTGCCAGCTGACACTGTATGTATAGGTAACGCTATTTTGCTTATCCTCAGCGAGTACCAAAGGAGGTGGCTGCGCAAGACCGCAGTCACTCGTGCCGCCTTGGTGAGCAATGCTGGCATGTCAACATGAGTTAGAGTTATTTGCTAGTATCCAGACTGCGCACCTCCTAGGCCAGACAACTACCCCAACCACACGATAATTGACGTTGTCCCTGGTATGATACCTACCCGCAGGATTGTAGGGTCAGTCAAAGACCTCAAACAACTAAGCACGTACTTGAGCAGAACATCATAATGATTGAATAGCGCCGGGTTGACCTTGAATGGTTCTTTTTCGTCATCTCCTAGATTGAAACCCATGTCATAAAAGGTTTCGCGAGTACGCTCGTCTTCCTTCATCTCTGCCGCCGGCAATCCGTCCACAAGCCAGTTGACAGCATAATCCTCGCGAATGCGGTCATTGATAAATTTGGCACCATCTGCTGGTACAGTTGCGGTACATATCGTCGTGCAAGACTCGTTCCGTTGCATTTTGAACTGTAGAATAGAATGAGTTTCGCACCATACGAGGTCGACGATGAGAATACTTACCTCGATCGGCGAGTTGAAAATACGGTCTCCAAATAGGATAGAGCCGAGGGATTCGGGCTGTTTCTCCACGCCATCTTTTGGTTGGCAAAAGTGGAAATCCGGGTGGTAGTAATCGTCTATTGAGGATAATCACAGACCGTTGGGAGAAGTTTAAAGGACGAGAGATTAGTTACATACAGTTGATCATAGATTTCTAGGATATTCGTTAGCCGAGGAAGGATATACCGCGCAGAAAAGACCGACGTACCAACTTGGAGTCCGCGTCTATTACCATAGGCGTGAGCGCGTTCACGTAGAGAGGGACAGGATCATCTTTGTGGTAGTCGTGAGGAGCAGTTCCAGGAAGATAAAAGGCATTAGATGCAGTAAATAAAGAGCTTGCTGCAAGGGCTGCCGCCCACAGAGTTCGCGCCATCCAGTGATGATCGAGTTCAGTGACACGCAACACAAAAGTACAGTGGTAACTCCGCAGCCGACAAGCGCCCAGCGTGTAACTCGGGTATTTCTAAATTTAGCTCATAAATTACTTCTGGCGAGCATCTATCTACTGGTAAAGAGATACATAGGCATAGGCATACTCAGTCCGAAATGATAGAACAACAAAATACAGGAATAATGAGAACACATATACATTGAGTTATGGCATAGGTGTTTTAGTGTCCTCGTTTCAACCGCGCAATTTCAGCCCGGAGACGTGCGTTTTCCTCTTTCACTTCTCGAAGCTCGTCCAAGGTTTCTCCAAGGTACTGCTTCAAATCGTTCTACGGAATACTCAGTACAGGCTTGCCCTCGAGTCCAAACTAGACTCACCTTCCACCCCCTCGACGCCCGAATCAAATCAAGATGCAAGCCTCGAACATCCTCTTTTGCCTCTTGCCTGAATTCAAACATCACATCCGACACGATGTTCCGCAGCAAGTCTTGAGCCTGTGCCTGCGTGAGCGATGTCGACTTCCCCTGTGGACCCTTTCCGCCAGTGGGTGCGTCTTCAGCATAAACTTCTGCACCCAACGCAGCTGCGAGCCCACGCCGGGGCGTCACTTGCAGCATCTTGGCTCTCCCAGAATCACTGCTACCGGGCGAACCAGAGTCGGAGCCACGTCCGGACATCGGTGGTGTGCGTGCGCGTGCTCGAGAAGTGTCATGTACGCCCTCGACGTAGGGTGATTCTTCGTCGATCCAGCCTACACGCTTGCCAGGCGCGCGTCCAGACGCGCTCAATGGTGTCCCAGAACGTGGTCGGTCGTGGAACCCAGAATCCGTACGTTCCCGGAAGATCGACTCTGGCCGCTCTCTCAACACGGATTGGGGCCTCTCCCTCAGGTTCTCCGGTCGCTCCCTCAATACGCTCTCGGACCTATCCTTTAGCGCACTTCCTGGCCTATCCCTATCCTTCACGCCATTCGCGCCATCGCCTCCACAGCTGGCCCGTTCCCTCGAAACTCCCGAGTCAGACACAATTCTCATTGTCTCCGGTGTAACCGTCAACTCTGTCGACGAGAATCGCCTCGCCAGAGTCCCGCTAGGCCGACCTAGCCCTAGTATGCCACCCACACGGCTCGATGGCCGCTCGATTTCGTCCCTGAACAGTCTGCTGGCTGGTCGTTCCCGGTCGATCTCTGCACCATCAGTTACTATGCGAGGGCGAACCCGGTCTTGGCCTATTGGCTGCTCCTCCTCGATCACGTCGTTACCCAACCTGCTCCTGGTCCGTTCCTCGACTAGCCGACTTGTTGTACGCTCCCGTCCCTCGCTTAGCCGACTGAGAGGCCGTTCCCTGACCTGCTCTAGAGTAGCACGAACCCCAACTCGCTCTTCCGGGGAGTAGCTTGGCGTAGTTGTCCCAGCCTGACTTCCCATTCCCACCCCTGGACCTGGCGTATAGCTCGGGGTCGTTGAAACGAGCACAGGTCTCGCACTGATAGGTGTGCCATTATTTTGACTCCACGTATCGGAGGAAACTAGAGTTGGACCAGCTGAGAGGGGCACGGCAGGTGAGGCGGGTGTCGCGCTGTAGCTCGTCGAACGAGAACGAGTGTGTGGGGACGTGCCGAGATCATCTTGTGCGAAAACCTGGGTTAGGCTTGGACGGGCAGCTCCGTCGGTGGTAAGCCGGCGAGGCATCGTTTGGGTCTGGCGCCGGAGGGTTGGAGTGACCGTGGCTAAAAGGATTCAACTGAGTTTGACACAAGAGGTCTGGAGTCGAACCAGTCGACTCACACTCTTTTTCAGACTTGTCCCTCATCGGGGATTCTCCAATTGCAGAGGCGACCGCGACTGGGCTCGCATTCGCACCCTGACTCGACTTCCCAGCTACATCTCCACTCTTCTCTTCGATCACCGATACCGGTCGCACCCTCGTCCCAGTCCTTTCCCTTGCTGAAGTACCAACAATCATGGATGTTGGTCGTGGTTTGCTCTCCACTCCAGCTTTGACCCTCAACGTTCCGGGGGAAGTCTTGGGCGCCAGAGAAGTTTTACTGAGTAGATCTGCTGACGACGCCCTTTTGCGAAGAGTTTCAGGCGTTTTGGTTGTTGTACCGCGGAGCGCGTCTGGAGACTTTGCGAGCACGTCCACGGAAGGTTTCGAGCGTAATTTAATTGCGGGAGTGCGTGGGTCAACTGACGACCTGACGCGTACAGACTCTCCGGTGGAGGTTGAGGTAACAGACTCGGCGCGAGTTGGGCGAGTTAAAGGTCTGCTTCCAGCGACAGGGGCGGTGGTAGCAGTTGAGCTAGACATGGTCCTGGTCAACTGCTGGTTATCCAACGTGAGCATAATATGGCTAGAGACGTGATTATTAACACGTACCGGAGTTGGGCCAACCGCAAGCGACAGCCCCCCAATCCTTGCCCTTGTTGAGTCTACCACTACGGCTTGCGCGGGCTTGTCCATGCTTCGCAGGTTAAGCTGCGAAACCCGGCCAACCTCAGTCCCAACGATGATAGAGCCTCCGTCATGCGAAAAGGACATGGCTGAGACGTTCTCTTCAACAGTGAATTTCTTGACCAAGCTTAAGAAAGGGTTAGTTATTGAACGAAATGTACGGCCAGGATAAAACAAGCCCACCTCGATTCCTTCTCAATATCGAGCATGAGCACACGGGTACCACTTCCTGGAACAAGAATAGCGACTAGGGCTGGAGTGATGGGTGAGAACGCAATATATCCTACCCCTCCTTCCGCCTTTCCAATTGGAATCGTACGTGTAGGCGCATTGCCCTTGGCAGTATCAAAGACGTGCAATCCACGCGGGCTGAGGATGAGCAGAGTCGAGCGCTTTGCTGGGTGGAATGCAACAGCAACCACTCCAGGTGGTGCATTGCGCAACACCGTGTTGGTTTGTTGGACGAGGTTTGTGATGACAGTCGTTTCACCAGATGAGGTAGCGAGGAGGGACTGATCCTGCGCGAGCGACATGGTAGTGATGGACGACCTATGACCCTGTCATAAAATAAATATGCCATCTTAATCTCGATCGGGTACTAGTGCTTACCTCGACAGTTTGGAGCGCGCGCCTAGTTTCCGAGTCGAACACGACAGCCCGAGCGCCACGAGAAAACGCCAATACCGGGTCGGTCCCAGACTGGGTCTGCAGGACGACCATGGTGCCAAGCTTGGCTCCTCCGATTCCGCCCTCCCCTTCCCGAACAACATCGCGTATAAATGAACCAGAGGGATTGTACGCTGACACAGAGCCTCCTGAGGCTACGTAGATAGTCGAGGCATCAGGAGACCAACTTATGCATGGTGATGGAATACGAGAAGGCGGAGTTAGCGCAGTCGTGATTGTAGGTGTTGGGTCTGGATGAGAGGCTCGCAGGGCGCTGGAGGGGAGCACCGAGAACCCTTGAGACGAAGTAGCGGCGATCAACGACATGTTGAGCTCCAGAGGTAAAGGACAAGCAAGAAATGAAGGTGGGGGGACCAAGAGTCGGTAGGTGCGGGTATAGAAAGTCTAAGCAAGGTCAAAGTTAACTTCAACTTCTAATAAAGTGCAGCCTGAAACAGCGCGCGTGAATGTTGAAACGCGGTCGAGTAGTCACGTGACTTTGGCGTCTACAGAGCAAGCCACGAAAGAGAAACTATGCAGTAGCATCACCATTTGCATCCGTGCCGGTTGTCCGTCCGCTCCTGATCTCACTATCGCCGTCGCCAACGCCGCAAGCACATTATGGGATGTAGGTTATATTCGAATACAGCGATGAATTAATTCTCTAAACCTGACTCGCAGCCAACAAGCCTCGCGGACTTAACGCAGCGCGGAAACTCCGCATCTCCCGGAGAGAAAACCGATGGGTGCGTCCAACTTTACCAGCCTTGAAATACGGCTAACAAGGCGTTGTTTGTGGTCATAGGCGGACAAGTCATACAAGAAGCGCGCACTTGGTAACATCTACAAGACCTCCCCGACTGGAGGTTCCTCGCACGCCAAGGGCATTGTCCTGGAGAAGGTCGGGGTTGAAGCCAAGCAGCCCAACTCTGCCATTCGCAAGTGTGTCCGTGTGCAGCTCATTAAGAACGGAAAGAAGGTCACTGCGTTCGTCCCAGTAAGTGACATTCTGGCCGCACACTAGAATTTCAAGCGCTAATATCAGGACTAGAATGACGGTTGCTTGAACTTTGTCGATGAGAACGACGAAGTCCTCATCTCCGGTTTCGGTCGTCGCGGAAAGGCGAAGGGTGATATTCCCGGTGTGCGTTTCAAGGTCGTCAAGGTCTCGGGTGTTGGCCTGCTGGCCTTGTGGTCCGAGAAGAAGGTGCGTTCGAATTTGCTACCCTGTCATTACGGCCAACTCACTACGTGCTATTATAGGAGAAGCCCAGGTCATAATCATCCCCTGCCAGACGTCCTTGCACTTTGCCTCCTAGAGGCACACTTGCCTTTCAAAAGCTGTTATGCTTGTATTCACACCATTTATGCATGATGTTCTGCGGCTGATTCGAGTGTTTTTGTATGCAATTAAATCTACTCAAATCTCCGTGTCGCGCTCCAGGTACCAAACGCACCTCGAAACGAAATCCGAATTATAGTTGAACAACCTCCTCACCGTCCTTTGTGATAAAGGCCGCGCGAAGACCTCCCCAGACGGCATCGATAACCATAGCTCCGTTCGCAAGTCCATACACGAGTGTGGCCGCATAAAGAAAGTTCGCGTTCCCTGTTCCTTGGGAGAGCCAGAGGTGGCTTGCAAGAGGCATCAGGAGCGCGGCATGAAGGTGTAGTAGGAAGGTCGGAAGGGGATGACGCAGATCTTGAAAACGGTCAATTGGCGTGTAAATACGACTTGGGACCCGACTCACAAGCAAATGTTTCTGGGAATAGTGGCGTCAACGAAATAAAGAGACCCGCATCCGCAAGAGTGGGATACGACTTGAGTGTCGCACTAACTCCGAGCAGAAGGTATGCTGCGTAGAAGGGGTCGTGCCTAAAAGCCTAGTTAACAACCCGTGGTACCTTGGTTCGACTGCCGGACTAACTTGAATTTCATGCAGATGGGCGCGACATAAATCAATGGGTGTGCCTAAATTGACGAACATAGTTATTCAATCTGGATCACCCAAGAAGTCTGTTAAGCACTCACCGAGAACGCAAACAAGAAGAAAGGTCGGTAATGGTCAAACATCTCCGTAAAAAAGTACCACCACAGTCCACAGTTCGGCGTAGCATCGGACAAAGTGACCCTACCCTCTGCAGTCAGTTTTGAGCCAAGTAGAAATACCGGGTAAGCTTCTCACACAGCGCCCCAAGACCTCCAAATCCATCCCCAGCCTCCCGTGACAAGGTTTCCCGCAACAGCCAACAAACCTACGTAAACCGCCCACTCCAATGCCATTGCCCCAGCCCTCCGCCACGCACCCTCTACTTCCTTCCCTCCTTTCTCCTTCGAACCCGACTCAACCTGCCTCTCTTTACCGTTCTCAGCCCCAACCTCTGGATTTGCAAGCGCCGATACAGGCGCACGCGCGCTACCAAGGACCATGATTAGAGGCGCAACTATGAGCACAGAAGGAAGTGAGATATGTGTGAGCGTGGCGAGAGCAAGCAAGGCGGGTGCTATTTGTTTGCGACATGCAAGGAGTAAGGCGAACGCCGTGAGTGCGGTGTCAAGTGTTGCTGTCGAACGCGCGAGAGTGGTAAGAAGGGTATACGGATTCAGCAGGTATCTATAATAGTTATTAGTGCGAATCGGTTTGAAAATGAAGTAGAGAACGAACAAGGCAACAATGAGAACCTCCTTCCTATCGTCTATGGTGAATGAGCGTAGCCTCCATAAGCTCACAAGACACCAAGCGGTGAAGCCATCGAGCAGGGACCATAATATGCCAGTGCCTACGGTAGAAAGAGGAAAGATAGTGGAGAACAGAGCCAACAAGATAGGCGACTGTCTGCGCAATAAGCACGGCCCAAATCTGGAGTGAAGCCGCGAGAACTCACATGCAGAAATACACCCCCGGTGTATGGATCTATGCCTTTCCCCAATAAAAATGCCCCCTCTTTCACTATAAAGTTCGGTTGAGAAGTCAGATTGGACGTTTTCTAAATTATTAGACGCTTACGCCGAGTTAGAGACGTTACAGCAGAAGCCAGCTGGTAATCATCTTGTAGAAATCGAGGTATTGGTGTCGTAAATAGCGCAAGTCGGAGGATTACTAGAGCAGCTACTACTGCTACAGCCTTCATGTGTGGTGGTTGGCGAGGTGTGTTTGTCGCTGTGAAGGAGGGTCTCGGGCGCTTACTGTATAGACGCACCCAATCCAGGCAAGTGCCTGAATGCTGAAAGCACGCATTTGCCTTCAACACGCCCTTCTACGATTCTGTACCAGTTTTGAGGGGGGTTTTTGAACTTGAATTTTGGGCGATTTAAAAACTTTCGGTTCGTCGTATCTCCCCCGCTGCACATGCCACGGAAAGTGGTCACTTCGCCCGGTGCATGAACCACGAAGGAACAAGCTCTGAGCTCCATTTACTGGTATACCCCCTCAGCACACGATCAGAAGCCAATTTAACCGTGATCACATTCATTTCAGACATATTCAACGTTCATAAATGATACAAACAACCACATTCTGCTCAGAGCCTTGAATTCGAGTGCTGGAGCCTAAGCATTCAACTTAGACGCGATGTGGCATGCGGCCTTGATAGCGTAGGCAACCTACACATGGCCAAGTCAGAACCTGGTAATAAAATCGGAAGAGAAAACGTACACTCGTGAGAGTAGGGTTGCAGGCAGTAGAGTCCGGGATAACACCGTTCCCGCCAACATAGACGTTATCCACGTCGTGGATCTTGGAGTTTTCGTCGCAAACCGACTTCGTCTTGTCCTTTCCAGCACGAGTGGTGCCCTAGTTAAGTGCAGAGGTCAGCGAATGTACAGGTCAGCGCTATCACAGCTGAACACTCACTGTGATATGCAACACCAAACCGGGTTTCTGGTATACCGTCGTGAGTATGCTGGAAAATCGCGTAAAAATGACATACCATAAACTGCGGCTCGGATCCAGGAAGATACGCGCCCAATACATGTGCCGCTTCACACATATCCTTCATCATGCTATCACCAGTGGTCTCGTTTAGTGTTCAGCCGAATGCAATAAATATATTATTACGCACTCGTGGTCGCGCTTATGGTCGTCCGCATCCCGCACCACTTTGAACTGTTTGTTTGTCAGAAGTAGGCCCGAAATTTAGTTAAGCAAGAGACTTACCGTAGCCTGAGGCATACCGTACGCATCCGTCTGGCCATCATTCTCATCGTTATTGTTGGGTTCCGAAAATGTGACACAATTCTCCTCGTGGATGTTTTGCCTCCCGAAGAATCGAAGGTCGACCAC
>WSTG01000466.1:0-15855 GCA_019616325.1 Ceratobasidium sp. 394
CGCACCATGGTTAGTCGTTTGAAAATTTAGAGCGTCGGTAGCCAATTGAGAAAGGGGGATTCCAGAGTTCTTCATCTGTGTAGGCTCTTTATAGGTGCGGATTATGAGTTGTTTGTCAGCCAGGTGGTACCGCCGATCCTGTTCGGCCATGGTTCTTGGATCTGAATGACTCCCAAAATGGATTTGTATTCTGTGTTGGCTTGGTGCAAGAATCCTATCAATAGGAACGAGACATCTAGTAAATCATGTGGATATGTATGTAGACAAAGCACACTGAGAAGAAAGCATGTTACATTGCTAGAATTTAGACAAAAGAAAATGCGCATACACGAACAATTGGTCCGCAATCAACCCAACCCGATCCAAATAAAGTGCTAAGAGGCACGAAATGCAGCAACGAACCGCTGTTTTGGAGTTGGGAGAAGCATAGTGCCCAGTGGGCTTGGGAGTGGGTCGGCTGGTTTTGATTTCGCTGCCACTGGTACTTGCTGAGAGGTGGGGGTGGCAAGGCCAGGTGGATGCAGGGGTGTGTGTCTACCTGTGCGTTCGGCTGCGGAAGATTGAAGACGTGTTAGGAGGGCTAACATTTCGGCTATGAAACGAGAAAGAGAGGGAGGACGAGTGAGAAAAATGTCGCCCTCCCGTGGTTTCGAGGCTTGTATTGGAGGTGATTGTATACTTACCAGCAAGTGCGAGGAGATCGTCTGTTGCTGCGTTGGAGAGTGCGTTCCAGTACCGGCTCCGGCCAGCTGCAGTAGTTAGCGCGCCATTGTCGCTATAAATGAGTTCACCGTTGGGATCATCTCGGCCTGTTCGGAGCATGTTAATGAGGTGCCCGAAATGAATTCAGGGTAGGATGGGGAAAGCAAAGACAGAATCAGGTGCATACCGTCTTCCCATTCGGGCAGCCGGCCACTGCCAAGTCCCCAAGACCGGACGCGCGCCATCCGTCGGTCAATGGCGCGGATACTTGATGATACGCTCGGAAGCGGAGCAGACGGATCATGGTCTCGTTCGCGCTCCAACTGGGATTCAGAGACAGAGTCCAGTGCGTCCAGTGCGGCCATGCGACGGCGGAGCTGGGGAGGCGCAGCGTTAATTCCAATCAGGGAACTGTGATAGGCGCCTGTGGGTACGTACTCGCTGGCTGATATCCATAGATAGCACATCAATGTCGTCGTCCTGGTCTTCGTTGTTGTCTGAAGACAAAGGGAAACCTCGAGTCGTGGCGGCGCTTTGACGCCTTCTAGCATAGGCCAGCTGTGGAGTAAGTCGGCCGGGCGAGACGCCTGCTCCGTCTGAGCCAGCACCAGAGGTTGAAGGGTCGAGAAGGCCTAGGCGATGCCAGTCGCGATAATGAAGTTGCCGCTCGGCTTCACGTGTGGTTGCTAAGCGTCGCAGGTCAGCAGGCGGGTCTGGCTCGGCGACGGAGATGGTGGTGCGGGATAACAGCCTGGTGGTAGGAAAGTACTGGTCTTGTTGGGATGGGGACGAAGATGTACGGGCGGATTCGCGTGCGGCGATGCGGCGGGCGAGTGAGGTGCTCGGATCGGCGGCCTGTTCGGCTTCACGACTGAGTGCGATTGCAAGAGCATGTCGCCTGCGGTCGCTGGCTGCGGTGGTTGTGGCAGCTGGTGTAACCGAGATAGGCTGTAGGTCGCGGGGAGAAGATTCACCAGGACCGGCAAGAAGGAGTGCTCGATGGCTGGGGCGTAATGGGGTAGTGTGGTGTGCCGCGGGGGACTCGATTGTAGGCCAGGCAAACACACTGCTGGGGGATTCGTCGTCGGTGTCGAGGTCGATCACCAGGTCGTTGTCGCGGTTGGCGGCGAGTGCCGGCTGGTGTGACAATAAAATTCATGTGACCACAGAATAGGGGCGCGGGCAGCGGAAAAAATGAAGGACCGAGAGATAGATAGGGGTAAGTGATGTCAGAAATGTCGTGGGCTGTGGTGCGGGGACTACCTACCTGAGAGAAGACGACATCGGAGCCTGCGCGAAATTAGCTACGCCAAAAAAGAGGAACACGGCCAGCTCACCCGAGAGACTCGATACGGAACTGCTGGGGCTCTGGTGGTAGTCGGGCATTGCGGAATCGTTCATCTCGATCCGCTGGACTGACATGGCGGGAGTTAAGGACGAAGAGCACAAGCGCCGGTGTCACGTGGGGTGGAGCAGACCCTGCATCGGAACTGTAACCCTCTCCGATACGCCCATGTCGTCGCGGCCCAGCATTGACCAGCTCGATGCGCGGAGTGGTACGCTCGTCGTCTGTCAGTCGCAACCGTGCTAACACACTCTAGGCCCCATTCCCCACTTTGAACGACACTTGTCCGTGCTCAAGAATGGATATCTCAACTTCTTCATGGAGCGGTGCGTCTTGGCTCGTCTCGTCTGGCTCGTGCTTATCAGTCTTGCAGAGTGCGAATAGAGGGAGCATAGTAAGTCGGGACCCGTACCAATGGGCTATGCTCACCGATCCCACAGTATTGAAGAGCTCAAAGCACTCTACAAGCGCATAAAGCAGCAGGATGCAGCGTTTGACCTCGGCATGGAATACTCACAGGCGCGCGCTGCGTGGCGCGAGATCCGCGATAACCTTGACAGAGGTATGTCCTATGTGCTAACTGTGAATTCATCTAACAGGCCCACAGAGGTCCAATCTCGTACTGCGTTCTGCTCTGCGATCAACATGGATGTAATTCGACCGCTACGCGAGCTTCGGGTGCGCGCTTCCTTCCCATTCTATATTTGCCATTGACGTCGGTGCCTAGGACACACAAGACCGCACTCGCCAACGTATCCACGAGGATATGAAAGAGTCTATCTCGGTTTACATGGAATGTGTAGAGACCCAACTCCCCCGGGCCCAAAAGCAATACAAGCGCAAGTGTCAAGAAGCTGAAGAATCCCGCCTCGTACCCGCCATACCTATGCCACCAAACCCGCACCAATCGCCGTATCCACACAACACTACCCCAACCCCGCTGTTTTCCCCGACCCAGGAAATGTTCTCTCCTCCACCTTCCTACGCTCATCTTTCCTCCGAGGGTACCATGGGAAGTAACCCGGCTTCAAACAACAAGAGCAGCCCACCCACACCCAACTCGAGTGCGACCGGGTTGGTTTCAACCACGTCGCGCGGAGAAGACCCTAGCCGGGCACGCTCGCCACCACCGGTATCTGGCCAGGTCACAGGTCCACGCGGTGCAGTCCAAGACCTGGCGCAACATGGTCTGTTGTATTCTGTTTGATACGCCGCGGCCATCTGACCTTCATTTACAGGCAAGAAAGGGCTCAACCAACTTAAATCGTTCCTGGACAGTAAGCGCGACGGTGGTGGATCCTTGCGAGAAGGGTCCGAGAGGGGGAATGCGGCGCTGCGAAATGTCCGAGCTAAGCGCGAAGCCGAGGAGGCTGGTGCGTACAGCCTACTTGTGCTCTGCTTCCCTCTGTGGCTGTCGCGTGCCACCTTATCAGGTGGTTCGTTACAGCAAGCGCTAATTTGAATGTCCACCCAAACAGATAGGGAGTACCGGCAGGTTGTTTACAAGTTGGAGACTCTCCGAAGGTGGAGGGGGAATGTAATTCGTGCAGGATTCACGGTCAGGCCTATGCAAAACCGAGCGTAGGCTTATACTGACACCTTAGTAGAGCTTGGAAACGTTTATGGTAGACCTATCTCAAGAACTTACTAGGGCACTCCAACGGTATACAGACACACTTCTGTACGTATTCACCTCTCGTAATTACCCACAGGCTGACCCCCCAAATCCAGGGCAACAAGTACAACCAACGCCCAACTAGCGCATCAATCTCAGTCCGTCATCGCCCAGATCAATCCGGAACGCGAGATCAATGCTGCCCACCAACTAATCCCCGAACATATATCTCGCCTCCTCCCGAAACGCACACTCTACCATAACTACACCTATGGTGACTCGTCCGACTTGATCTTTGGGTTTTCGTTGTTAGATTATGCAACCGCACGAAACTTGGAGGAAGGTGGTGTACCTGGTTTGGTGGGCAAAGCTGTCCGTGCAGTGGATGAACGAGGTAAGCTTGGCTTCGAATAAAAAGAAGGGGGTGATCTAATTTGATTTCGAAGGGCTCGACTCGGAAGGGATATATCGCGTAAGATAGATACTACGGTGTTCTATTTCGGTGCTTACGTTGAGTATGCAGATCTCGGGACGACAGGCACTTGTGCAAGACGTGAGTTGCTTTTTTGACCAAAGGATTTTCACAGTAAACTTATCCTATGGCAGCTCGTACATCGTGTCGAAAAGGACGAGACACAATTCGAATTCGAAAAGACGACGGATGTGTATTGTATTGGTTCGATGCTCAAGGTATGTATTAACAACAGTATCATTCAGGCGATGCACGCTGAGCCTCGAACGCCGATGCAGCGGTACCTGCGCGAATTGCCCGAGCCATTATTCCGGTTCCCGCTTGCTGAACGGATTCAGCATTCTGCTGGTCGCAGTAAGTATTCTCTATCCTGGCCTTCCACCCTAGCTCATCGCGTCCAGATGAACATATCAAGAACGGTTTCCTGGTATTACGCGGTAGGCTAAGAAGACTCCCGGGAGTACACCAAGCGACAGTACGAGTTGTCGTGGAGCATTTGGCACGCGTTGCAGGAAGAGCGCAAAAGAACAAGTACGCCCCTCACCTTTAGCAAAGCATGCATCCAAGTTCACGAATTACAGGATGGACGCACGTAACCTCTCGATTGTATTTGGATCGGTGATATTTGGAGAGGATGAAATCCCCCGCGGGAGCACAGAATTGCTCAGTGTAGGGGGTATGAAAGACACGGTCTTGGAGGACATGATCACCTATGGTAAGCCTTATTCTTGACATCCAACATGTCGAATTGACTTGCGGCAATCAGCGCCGTTGGTGTTTGGCGAACGCGAGGCGGAAGGAAGTTCCCCTGCCTCGAGCACGTTCTTCAATATCACCCCGCCGCAACCTGAGAAGCAAAATAGTGGAGCCACGGTTAAGCCTGATGCGACAGATAAGGACCCGACGGGAGAAGAGCTTCCGGGATATCATGCAACAGGATCGAGCACCAGTCTTGGACCAGAAAAAGGCGAAAAGAACGGGTCGATGTCGGGACATTCGGCCAAGCCGTCGTTATCCGAGACCCCAAGGGCAGTGGTTCATGACGAGAAAGCGCCCGAAAGGGATAAAGAGAACAATCCGGTTCGAGACGCACCTCTCCCACCGGAACCTGTTGGCGAAGCACCGATGAAGATTGAGTACGGCTCTTCTCATACGCTCGTTCGGCACCCTACTGTGACTGGGGACCTCGACTTTGCACCTCGACTCCCCGACATTGATTTTGCTCCGCGCTTGCCTCCCAGGCCGGGCAAGTCGATTCACCCAGCGTCTCGGGCGGCAGCCCTCAATCCTACTCCGAATCCTGAGATGGATGCCCAAGCCCCGCTACTCCCCCCTCGATCGGGTAGTATGGGCGAAGCGCCGAGTGAGGCTCCGTCGCTGCCACCTAGAAGACTAGGCACTGGGGCTCCGTCGCTGGACGTGAGACTGCCGTCGCCATTACCGGATATGACTTTCCCAAGGACACCGCCGAGTCCTTCACCGACCCGGACAGAGGGTGAAATGCCCACTCCGAGCACGCCTATCAAGACCGCTCCTTCAACTATGGTCACACCTGTCAAGGTCACTACGGCTGCAAACAGCCCGATGCGGTCAGTAGACTCTCCCGCAACGCCACTGCGGCCCGCTATGGAACGTTCCGAGACCGACTCGCCTGCAACCGCTGAATTTACGACCCCAACCTCATCCCCGATGGGTACACGAACTACGCCTTCTCGAACAGCGACAAGTGACGAATTGAAGGATGCATCCCCACGCAAGCCGAGCGAGACGAAACGAATCTAGTGTAACTTTGTTGTATGACAGATTAATTCTTTGGACTATTCATGACTGAATCGGCTTTGCAGTTTGTGGACGAGAGGGAACTGTGTAATGTAGATAAATACAGTACATGTGTGTTTCAGATACATGAGGATTGACTTTGGTTCTTTCATTAGAGGGTCTCGGTGTGTGGAATCTTGACTACGTCGTCCAGCGTGATCGTTCCATCTTTCAGGTCCTTCTGAACTCCCTCCTCGAAGGAAATTACGGCTTGAAGTGCAGCGTCTCGGCCGCAAAGGGACATGCTCGAAATCTCCCAGATGTTCTTCATAAGAGGCGTTGCTTTGCGTACCCGCTCCATGAGAGGAAGGGTCTCGCGCAAGGGGGCACCACTTTCCATGAGGCATTCAAGAGCACTCTTGAGGTAGTCTATAAAGTAGGTTAGCAACTATTCAATTTATGGACCTCGGGTGCTTACACGCGTGGTTCTGTCGAATGAAAGTAAGTCATTGCCCATGGCATTACAGAAGGGATGCTTACCTCGTCGTCCTTGGGGAATCGCTCTGCACCAGCCAAATACTTCTCATATGCAAGCCTAAAGTTCTCCTTTTGCGTCACCGGGTTGACGGGCACGGTCGTGACTGCGAGCTGCATGTGATAAAAGCCGTCAATAATCATTGCCTCGGCCGTGGGGTACAACCAAAAAGCGGCGATGGTTCCGGGAGTATGTTTATCCTCTTCCTTGGGCGGGTGTTGTTCAACATCATCCAGGATGGCGGCTGAGGTATTCTTGAGCTCGGCGAGAGAGAACGGCGAGTTGGGGCCGGGGTTATTTATAACGGCCTGCGAAGGGGTTAGCCATAATAAAAGCGCATAGATTCTGGATTACCTGGTACAAGGTATGGAGGTATAGACGCCTGACGCTTCGCCTGAAAGTGGGCTCGAAGATCGGCCCACGTTCAGAGGTTGGGACATTTGGCCATTGGTGGTCACCCCATGTCAAGAACCGCTGGACTTTTTGCAAAAGTTGTACGGCGGTGGTATAGTCTGGGATAGAGCGTAGCAGGAAGGCATGCATGATCCATGCGCGGACAGTCAAGTCGAGGGCGGGCCGGACGTCGTTCCAGCCGCGAGTAGCGACACGCTCTCGAATTTCGCGCATGATGACCGCTTCGTCGCCTTGATTGATCCATGCGTTATATTCCATAGCCTCGTATTGCGCTAAAAAATACTTTAGAGGGTGAATGCAGACCTGCCAAGTTACGTACCTTGGTAGCCGTACCTGTCCTTCCAGTCAGGTGTGGTCATGTGGAACGCACGCTCATCGCGCAAGAGACCGTCGGAAATATCAGCCACGGCCTATAGGTGTGTGAGTATATGCGGGCAAGCTTGGTCATCCGGCACAAACACACCCCAAGACGACCATAAATCGCAAGACCCTCTGAAGTTTCGTTCTTCTGGAGCTCCCACAGTGCATCGCATCCCTTCTTAAAGACCTAGTACAAAAATAATTGAGCATGACCTGATCGAAATGTGCACCTATATACCTCGTGCGCTTCCAAAATAATCCAGGCCTAAGTCACAGTTAGCTGATTTACGAACAGTGTTGAGCGTAAACACTGACGCTAGTGCATGTTCCGTCAGAGGACGCATCCATACTCGGTCGCATTGCTATAACTTGGTTCGAGTAAGTTCATGAATCAGAGTGAGGGGCTCACCTGCTGCCTTGTCCCAAGGTAGATTCCCAATTGCATTTCGAATGAGCAGCACATCTGGGCCGGCCTCTTTGCGTTGCGCTTCTGCCAAGGCCTGCTCAATCTTGACCTTGCGAGCAATGTCAGCGGACGTTGGCTCGGGAATGGCATCCAGAATGGCGATGGCTTTCCCATAGGACTCGTACGCATCTGTGAAGCGATGTAGACCCTGGGTGTGTGTAAGTAATGGTCAGAAAGGTGTCTCGCATATAGTTACCAGCTGTGCAGTGGCAAGACGCTCGAATCCACGAGCATAGTTTGGGTCTGCCTCGACACTCTTTTTGGCATCGGAGATTGCCTCTTCAAATCTGTGTCTTTATTAATGACGCAAAGAATACGAGTAGGAAGTGTAAACCCGCCTGCGCAATTTCATGTCAGCCGCAGCCCGATTGGAATACAGAACAGCCCGCTCGTGAGGATCTAAATCGGGGTGAGCCAGAGCTCGAGTGTAGACCCGCTGGGCGCCCTTGCTATCGCCATTCTTGAATAGTTCACTGGCTTCTGCCTTGAGCGAGGCGATGGGTGTTGTGTCGTGGACGGGAACGCCGATGGCTTCGGCAGCGTCGACTTTGAACTTGCATACCGCAACCTCGCCTTGGTGTTTAACTTTTGACTTGAGCTTGCTTATCAAGGAGATACTAGGCATGCCTCTGGTGTGTTAAAATGAGATTATAAGAGATTAGGGGGGACTGGGTGGTAATAGGACGAAAAGGAGGGGCTGATTTTGGGTGAATGAGAACACGCCTGGGAATCCGAGATAAATAAGAAGCGGCTGCGACGCTAGGTGGATCATAAAGCATGTTCCTTAACCGTAGTCGACAGCAAGTGAGCCTCCAGCGCTGGAATTGACAATTACATGATCACGCCCCACCTGGATCCGGTCGGCTCGGCTTCAAACGGTGGCCGGGAAGATTTCTGAGCTTGTCCCGCTCTGCCATCACGGCCATGTCTGATCATTCGTCACAAGGACTAGCTGTTGCGTGGCACTTTCCCCGTCGATGGAGAGCACTTGCTATGGTCGACGAGGGTGGTTTACCGGGAAATAACAAACTAGTGATGTTTGGGTGACATGGGTGGTTCGGTGAACGACTCGCTGGTCAAACGTTGCATATCTGTCGTGTAGACCTGGGGGAGTGTACGTAAGAACGAATATCTCCTAAAATTGATAGTTTTGATAAGCATAAGGACCTCGCGGGGCCAGTGCTTTGTTTGAGGGTAGCCTGTGTATCGCGACTCACGAAACCGACGTAGTATGCTTGAACGGTATATGCCAGCTCAAGGGTTGCATCTCACGGCTTGGCTCCTATCAACATTATAGCTTGACCCAAAGCGCATACATTGGCTATATGAGATAATTGAAAGAGCGGAACAGGTAAAATGAGTAAATATGATTTTTGACTGAGCAACATTCAAGCTTTGGCGCAGTATGTGTTACAAACTTGTGTGCACGGAGCACACCGAAGCTTGGATTATCTTGGTTAACGCAGTAGTTACGGAGGTGCTAGTCCTCAAAACTGGCTGATTTTTGCTAATTTGGGCCAAAAATGCTGAAATTTCGCAACTGGGAGGGCCTATATCCCCGCAACTGCTGCGACAATCGGGATTATTCAGTTTTCGATGAATTCTACGTACCCAGAGCTATAATATATACTAATCGGGCGCAGCCTAAATGTCATTCAAGTCGAAGGCTGAAAAATCACTTTTTTCTCGTTTTATTCCCCTGGGATGGCTGTTTCGTCCTCTCAGCTAGTTCATATAGTATATTATATACAATTTATGTCGGGCTACAATGTTTGAATAGGAGCCAAGCTGCGAAACGTGGCGCCTGAGCTGCTATATGCCGGATAACAAGCGTGTACCGGTTTGGAGACTGTCACGCAAGACTTCTTAGCTCAGTGGTAGAGCGTGTGATTCCAGCTTACTAACGCTTACGTAAGTTCTGTCTCCACAAGGTCATCCGTTCAATCCGGGTAGAGGTCACTCTTTTTTCTACCTCTCTTGTCTGGCTTTTTGCCCCAGGAGCCTATTCCACCTTTTTCTGAATTTTCTGAATTTTTTTATGCCTCAGTTATCTTTAGAGTATTCCTCCCTCGTAACATACCAGTTGCATGTGTAACCTGGTTCCCTTGTCACCCATGCCCCATCCCTGGCTTCATTTGCCGTAACTAGCATATACCCCATGATAGTCAGTATTTGATGAAATGGCTAAGCTACAGCAGGCGACTCATGAATTTACTGTTTTTTATTTGTCATAGTAGACCTGATCAAGACATGTCAACCAAATCTCCTGGCAGTATGAGCACAAGTGAGCAAGAAACGGCGCATATAGAGACAATCACCTAGAGACGGGAAGCATAGGGAAGCTGGACATTCTACACCAAGCTAGGCTTATACTTAAAAAATTTATGTTTCTCACATAAACCATGATCTATTCCATGCTGCATTGATATCCAAACACCCTTGTACTGATACTTTCACCCACCGGGGGAGGGGTGCAATAAGGTTTATGATCAACTCTGGTTTATAGGTCTTAACCAGAGCCAGCCACAAGCCTTGGCTTCCATCAACCAGAACTTCTTATCACGTTTGACGAGATTTTTTGTGTAGTGGTTTCGGGGCTAACGTGTTCCACAACATGTACACTAGGCCGTAAATCTTTCTTTCAGACGTGTATATTTTGACTGGTCTGGTTTCCCAAAGAAATTAATCTCCCAGTGCTCACGTCGTCAACTGCGGAAATAGGATGTTCCAGGCAATATACGCATACATGTTCTAGTGTGGCAGACGATTGAGCATGTCGCAATGGATCAACAGAGGCTGCATGTCACGTGAGGAGACCCTCAAAAGTGGTCTGTGCAGAAATTTTGGTTCGAATTCATCCATCTCACCCAACGCGTCTCTTTACGTCCACTCACGAGTCCAGGCGCGTCCCTGCGACAATTCCTCTCAAATCAAGCCCTAGTATATTCACAAAGTCATGGATGTACGTTCACTGGTGGCGGATGGGTTAGGGCGATGTGTTGATTGCCTGCCCCTCAGCCTACTTATATTAAAAACCTTCACGATCTCCTGGCGCAAACTGCCGCTCCTGATACGAACGCTATCAAAGCAGTACGTCTATGCGTATATTCCATCTTGGCACACTCTCATATAGCCCTAGGCGACTGCTAATTTAGCAAAGAACTACTGGACGAGCTCAGATTGTATCCCAGCCCTATTTGAAATTATCAATTCTTCCCCCGACCAAAATGTACGCGTCGATATACGTTCAAATGGCGCGAGTACTGAACCATGGCGCGTAGATCCGTCAACTTGCCGCTGTAGAGTTGCGGAAACGCGTCAATCAACATCAAGGCCAGCTCTGGGTGGGTGTGCCCCAAAACCTTCGAAGCGCGATCAAGGCCAGGATCACCCAAGTCATCCTTGCGGAGCCTGTATCGATTGTCCGTCACACTATCGCTCGTGTAATTGCCGCAATTGCGCAGTTTGAACTTCAAGGAGGCACACAACAGGTTACTTGGCGCGAGCTTATCCCCTGGGTCGAGGAATCATGTGTTGCTAGCGTTGCGGCCCACCGTGAGGTCGGCGTGTACGTGCTTTTTACTATACTGGACAACCTGATGGACGAGGTTTCGGAGCGCCTCTCTACGTTCTTCTCTCTCTTTGACAACCTCATCCGCGATCCGGAGAGTGCAGAAGTTCGTGTCACGGCCGTCAGGTGTTTGGGGCAAGTTGCGCAGTACATCGATTCTGACCAAAAGGCCGAGATTGTGAGTTCAGTGCTGCCCTGCACCCTGCTGGTGCTTATTCGGTGTTCAGAAACAATTTCAAACTCTTATACCCGGGATGATCAATGTCCTTGCCGATTGCCTCGAGAGCAACAACGAGGAGGGGGCACGCAACGTTTTTGATGTATTCGAGACTTTACTAATTCTGGTGAGCATATTACATAGCCATCGTTAGCTTCGTTAACCTCGCTGTTTTAGGAAACCCCCCTGCTTTCCAAGCATATGCCCCAGATGGTTGAATTCTTCTTGCGCTGTGGAGGAAACAAAAATTATGAGACCGGTTTGCGCATCATGTCACTCAACTCGCTGACCTGGACCGTGAAATAGTATGTTCGATAATCTCCCAGTGTGTACTCGTACTAACCTAGCTACAGTAAAAAACACAGGATTCAGAGTCTCAATCTCGCAAAGCCTATTCTCGAGGGTTTAATGCCCATTGGGGCCGAAGAAGATACTGAAGATGCGGACGACGAATGCCCATCGAGGGTAAGGTATTTCATCTTTAACAGGTGCACCCAACTCAGTTATTTTCGTAGACTGCATTCCGCGTCATCGACGAACTGGCAACATCGCTGCCTCCCTCTCAGGTGTTCCCAACCCTTCACTCGATCGTCACTCAATACATGGCATCTTCCGATCCTGGCCAGCGCAAGGCTGCTCTCACATCGTTTGCGGTCACCCTCGAGGGCTGCTCCGAGTTTATTCGCCCCCATATGCGCCAGCTCTGGCCACTTATCGATGCTGGCTTTGCTGACCCCCATCCCGTTGTGCGCAAAGCAGCGTTGTCCGCTCTGGGATGTACCTGCGAATGGCTTGAAGAGGAAGTGGTTGATCGTCATGCTACCATTCTTCCCATCCTCCTCGACATGATCAACAATCCTGATACCCAAGGAGCTGCTTGCACTGCTCTCGATGATTTCCTCGAAATCCTTGGCGATTCAATCACCCAATATCTCTCGCAGCTTATGGATCGTCTTTCTGGTCTGCTGGATACCGCTCCCAACTCGGTCAAGGGTATTGTCACAGGGGCAATTGGATCTGCCGCGCATGCTGCCAAACTTAGCTTCTTGCCCTACTTCCAGCCCACCATGCAACGTTTACAGCCGTTCCTTGTGCTTCGCGGCGAAGGAAGTGAGCAAGAGCTCCGGGGCATTGCTATGGACACTGTCGGTACACTTGCCGACGCTGTTGGGCGAGAGCACTTCCGTCCCTATTTCGAGCCGGTCATGAATAATGCCTTTGAGGGGATGTCGCTGGACTCCGCCCGTCTGCGCGAGTGTAGCTTCCTTATATTCGGCGTGATGGCTCGCGTATTCGAGGAGGAGTTCGCGCCATACCTCGATCGTGTTGTTCCAGCGCTTATTGCAAGCTGCAAGCAAGAAGAGGGAGGCGAGGACACCGCATTCGGTAAGTGAAGCTAATATGATTGAACGCAACATACTGAACCGAGCCCTCATAGCCAAGGAGCTTATGGAGCTGAAAAAGGCCACCGGCAATTCTTCTTCGGATGCTATCCCCGTCCCTGCTGATTCCGAGTCGATTGATATCGAGGACGTTGACGAGGACAAGGAGCTCGCTGTTAACAGTGCCATCGCCGTCGAGAAGGAGATCGCTGCTGACACCATTGGAACCGTGTTCATGTACACTCGCAACCACTTCTTGCCGTACGTCGAGCCGTGCGTGCATGAACTCGTCGAGCTATTGTCCCATTACTACGAAGGCATCCGCAAATCAGCCGTTACTTCGTTGTTCGAGATTATCCAAACGTTCTACGAACTGTCCACTCCCACCGAATGGGTTCCTGGTAATGAAGTGGTAAGTGGTTTTTGTTAACCCTTCGATGGAGAACTAATAAATGCTACAGAAAGTTCCATTGCATCAAAACGTCAAGGACTTGATTACGCACGTTATGCCCGAAATATTCGTCATGTGGGAGACTGAGGATGACAAGTGAGTTGAAAATCGTTGATTTGGTTTCAACCCTTCTTGCACATGAAGATATCACAACGTTAACTCAGCTCACTTCGACACTCTACGGAGTTATGCGACGAACGCGTATATTCTGATTCCCTCGTCTCGCTTCCGTCTTTTTCAAAGCCAATGGGACTAAACGCGAATTTTATCTAGGAACGTCGTCGCGAATGTGTGCCAGAGCTTGAGCGAGACGCTGGCCAAGGTTGGACCTGGCCTTGCTGAAGGACGTAAGTAGTTTTTACCTATCCTCTCCTTAGAAGATGCAACCTATCTGCAAAATCTCGAACAACACACGCTGTTATGAGGGCTAGTCTTCGGACCCATTCAAGTCTCTGACATGCCATCTCTACTACTTTAAACGAGAGGCACATGCTCAACCCTTGTATCTCTTGGCAGACCTTGAGACGATGGTTCGGTTCGCAACTGAGATCCTCGAGGGCAAGGCGCTCTGCCAGCAGGATCCTGACCAGGATGATGAAGACAACGAAGAGAATGAAGACCAAGCCGAATACGACCAGGTGCTGATCTCTGCTGCGAGCGACCTTGTCGCTTCCTTTGCTAGCATCCTTGGACCGGACTTTGCTGTGTTGTTCGCGCAATTGTTCCCGCTCCTCAGCAAATACTACGTGAGTCCTTGCTCGCGTACAAACATGCACAAATATGTGCCTAACTTGTCCATGCTTAGTCCAAGAACCGTTCGCTCAGCGAGCGTACTTCGACAATTGGCTGTCTCGGTGAAATCATATCTGGGATGAAGGGCGGTATAACGCCATTCACCCAGGATGTGTTTACGCTCATCTCTCAGGGCTTTTCGGACGAGGACTCCGAGGTGCGAAGCAATGCTGCGTTTGCGATGGGGGTACTCGTAGAGAACAGCGAGGTGGATATGAGCGGACAATACATCGCGATCCTGACCGCTCTGCGACCATACTTTGTCATTGCCGAGGGCGCACCACATGCCCAGTTCAACGCCAAGGACAATGCTACTGGGTGTGTCGCGAGGATGCTCCTAAAGAACGCGGAATCAATGCCTCTAGACCAGGTTAGTGCTGTCACCCCTACCATCCGACAACCGCAGCTTACGATGTATGTTACGCAGGTTATGCCAATCTTCATAGGTGCACTTCCGCTCAAGCATGACTTCCTCGAGAACCGGCCTGTTTTCCGCGCCATCTTCCACATATCCAAGACAAACCCCAACTCACTCGCCCCTCACATTGACCATCTCCTCGCGGTGTTTGCCTTTGTGCTCGATCCCGAGTCGTCGGATATGATTGGGGACGAAATTCGCGCAGAGCTAATCCAACTGGTCAAGGGTCTCGGGGGGAGTGTGCCGGACAAGGTGAAGTCTGTAGGACTCGGCGCGTACCTCTAGATAGTATGATAGAGGCTCGGGGTAATGTTCCTTTTCACGCCTTTTTCCGCTTTGCCTTTGGATTGTGCTTCATTGTTGGATGTGCCGGTTCTAATATGACTGAATGAATAGATGACGAGTTTTGAGGCTGATTGTATGTTGTATAAGATTGTTCATTTCTATGGCCCGCTAACGCAGCTTGTTGCATGTTGGCATGTCAATTACCCACTCTTGTCACGACGCTTCCTCCAGCGACCTCTAGAACTTTATATACCACGTCAATTCCTTCCTCCTTGAAGAGCTTTGCTGCTGCGTCGGCGATAGCGTCGTAGCCGCCAGTAGCAAGTGCTAGGATAGTAGGGCCTGCGCCAGACAGGCAGATGCCTAGCAAACCTGGGTGGGTAGAAGGCGTAAGAGAGGACAGAATCCGAGGCAGCCCTGGAATCTACAAAAGCAAAAGTCATACAAATGTTTGGAGGCACGTAGATTCAACTTGCCAGTCCTTTGCGGTATGGCTGGTGAATGCGATCCTTCATCGCCTCGTAAATAAGTTCTGGATCAGGGGGCGACTGTCCTAGCGCAGTAGTTAGGACGGCGAGCCTTTGTAAATTGAACACCTGCGCATCATATCAGTCCAGCTCGCATGAAGCAGAGCGGAAACCACGACTAGACATACCAAGTCCTTTCTGGAATATTGGGTCGGAAGTACATCCCGTGCCTTGGCAGTGCTAACCTCGAATTGCGGTATGATAGCCACCGCTTTGATTTCTGGCGCCCATTTGAAGCGAACATAGTGCCCTATGCCAGTCGGCGCGTTTGGAGGGTCTTTGCCCCATTCTGGTCCTGATTCGGGTGGGTACTCGGGCAAAACCTCGGCGAGAGGCACAGACGCAGCCTCGGTCGCTGCTGAATCAAGTTCGCGTAGGTATGAGCCGATGAACCCACCGACGAGCGCAGCTGCGACGTTGTCTGGGTGACGTTCTACCATGAGCGCAAAGTCGAGCAGTCTCTCTTGAGAAAGGTCTAGAGAGCCAAGTGCATTCCCAAGTAAGACCCCAGCGACTACAGCTGCTCCGCTTGAGCCTAGTCCTCG
>WSTG01000467.1:0-14322 GCA_019616325.1 Ceratobasidium sp. 394
GTTTCCACACAGCCATGCCTGCCGAAGCCCGATCAAGATCAAGTCTGGTCCTTCTCGTCCCGTGACTGTACAAAGTGCACTATATAGCATCCCAATACGATTATCTCCCCACACTCCCCAACCTCCATCATCATGTCCTCCCAGCTACATCCCCTCGGGTACGAGAGCCACACTGCTCACCTCTCGACCGGACACTTCTATCGCTACGTCGACGTCCACCCTCCGCAAGGTGTAAGCACGAAAGTCACAGCACTCCTGCTCCACGGCTTTCCAGACTCAGCGTAAGTCCACATCTGACCTCCGGTACATTATCAACTTTACACCAACTCAATAAACGTGCTATATCAGCTACGGATGGCGACATCAAGTAAAGGGGTGGTCTGCCCGAGGCATTCGCCTCATCATCCCAGACGCTCTTGGCTACACTGGCAGTTCCCAACCTCTGGACCCTGAGGAGTACAGCTTCAAGCGGCAGGCTGACGACTACGAGGCGCTGATCCGACACATCGGCATCCCTGAGAGCGAAAAGATCGTCGTGATTGGGCATGACTGGTGAGTGCATTCCTGAATATGCTATCTTGAGCACTATAGCTCACGACAAACTTGTACAAGGGGCGCGGTCACCGCCATCCGCTTGTCTCAGTTCAAGCCAGACCTCGTAAAGGGCATTGCAAAGTGAGTGCGATATTGGTACATAAATGCATAATTTATATTGAAATTCCACTAGTCTTGGCATACCATTCTCATTCGCAACGCCAGCCCCACAATACTTTCCTACAGACAAACTCGTGGAAATGCTCCCAAATTTCGGATATTGGCTCTTCTTTGGAGCCCCCGAGTCGGGTCCATTCCTTGATACAAACGTGCGTGGACACACTGCTGTGCTGCGTATTTAGATGCTGACGACTAACTCGGTCAAACAGCTTGAGAAATTTATGAGTATAATATTTATTACGGCAAAACAGTTCGAATCTGGTGAATTCCCGCTCGTTGTGAAGGAGGGTGTCTTGGAAGCATGGCTCAAGGACGATACTACGTCTGCAAACCCCGGTCTCCTTACCAAACAGGTAAAGCTACTCCCAACCACTGTATCCTGCATTCTCAACTCGCTACCACATTATAGGAATTCGACACGCTCGTTGCACAAATCAAAGCAGGCGCAGGATTTTCGTCAGTCCTCTCACCACACCCACTCCCAAACTTAACAGCACACTAACAACCAACCATCCTCTAGCACCATGCTCAACTACTATAGAACTCGCCAAATCAATTACGAGCTCGAGAAAACCCTACCTCAACCGTACCGGCCCGAAATGCCCAAGTTGCTAGTCATACCCACCCGGGACATCGCCCTCCCTACTGAAATATTTGCGAATTCCGAAACCGATTTCGAAAACATCGAGGTTGTGCGGTTTGACGAGTTGTGTGGACATTGGGTGCAGTTGGAGATGGCTGCAGAGACCGAAAAGGTAGTTGGGGAGTGGGTCGAGCGGATGGCTGCCAAAGGATGGGTTGCGTGAAATCCGGATTTTCTGCGCCTTTGCGTCTGAAATGACTCTTAGTGCTCGTTAAATGTAAGTTCAAAGTGTGAATAAATGAAATCGACTACTTTGGGTGCGCATATAGGGTATAATGCGTCGTTCGCTGTGTTGACAGGACGAACCCGGCCCCTCGCACATGTAGCCATCAGGATCTAGGAATCACGAGGTTTTAGTCTCGTACAGATTCTCACAGCCGGAAGGATGCCGAGTGCGATTGTCATCATCAGTCATAGCACATTCGGGCTCTCGGGGTCGGGCACGAGAACAGCGAGTCTTTAAGTTCCGGATGTCGAACTCGGCGACAATAGCCTGGCCAACACCATTTATAGTAGCTCACTCTACTCCATCCTGTCCTCCATCACTCCCACCGACATGTCCTCTCAGTTACATCCTCTCGGATACGAGAGTAAAACCGCAAACCTTTCGACCGGCCGGCACTATCGTTATGTTGACGTTCATCCTCCACAAGGTGTGAAGACGATAGTCACGGCACTTCTACTTCACGGCTTTCCGGATTCCGCGTGAGTTTACATCCAATTCATCACAGTATTTTGATTATTTATTTACACTTCGTTATGACTATGTTAGCTATGGATGGCGGCATCAGGTCAAGGGATGGTCCAGCCGTGGTATTCGGCTCATTATTCCAGACACCCTTGGCTATACTGGCAGCTCTCAGCCCACCGACCCAGAAGAATACAGCTTCAAGCGGCAGAGCGACGACTACGAGGAGCTCATCAAACATATTGGGCTCCCTGAGGGCGAAAAGATCATATTGATTGCACATGACTGGTGTGTTTGGGCGAGAAACTTTGTCCTTGGGCTTGATAACTCATGTTGCGTCATCCTAGGGGCGCAGGGATAGCCAACCGCCTGGCCCAGTTCAAACCGAACCTCATCAAAGGGGTAGCAAAGTAGGTGCACTCGGACAAATTGTTCATCAGGAGAGTATTAATGCTCCGATAGCTTTTGTGTACCTTTTTATAAGCCAGCCCAACAATATGTTTCAACCGAAAAGAGGGTAGCTTTTCTTCCTAATTTCGAGTACCAGCTTTTCTTCGTATCTCCCGAGTCTGCGGGCATCATCGACGCAAATGTACGTAACGTGTTGGGACGTTATTTCTGGTCACAGCTAACACAATTGTACATACAGGTTGAGAAGTTTATTAGTATCCTGTATACTTCAGCAAAGCAAGTCGACTCTGGTGAAATCCCGTCCTTCGAAAAGAAAGGCGTGATTGAGTCATGGCTCAGGGACGATACCAAGTCTGTGCATCCTGCACTCCTTACTAAAGAGGTAAGAGCATTGACCGACCTAGGATGTGGCTGTTCTTCATCGTTGATTATTCCGTAGGAGTTTGCCACGATTGTTGCACAAATTAAAGCGGGCGTTGGATTTGCGTGAGTTGCCTCAGTGCGCCAGGCACATGCATACAATCGTATTACTAACCGCTCATTCCTACAGCGCCATGTTGAATTACTACAGAACCAGCAAGTTCAATTACGAGCTTGAGAAAGACTTGCCCCAAGAGTATCGGCCCGAGATGCCCAAACTGCTGGTGATACCTAGCGCGGACCCGGCAATCCCAACCCGTATGAGCGCAAACATCGAAAAAGAATTCCAGAACCTCGAGGTGGTGCGTCTCGAAGGGTTGTGCGGTCACTGGGTACAGCTGGAGAGACCCACAGAGATTGAAAAGGTTGTTGGAGATTGGGTTGAACGGATGGCTGCAAAAGGATGGGTAGGGTAGAATACGATGTACATTCGAGAACCTGAAATGAATTTGAGGAACGTGAAGCACAAAGCGCGGATGGCCAGATCGAGCCTCACCCAGGAGGATTGATGCGCATATAACCCTAGATTCATGGTATGTACAACACAACAGTGTGTAATTATTTCATTTATACAAATAATTCCAGTACATTTTCATATTACATTTACTTGCGACCCTCACGGCCCGACACTCGCATCCTCGAGTACTCTTCGCTTGATCCTGCATTTAAACGGGTGCGGATGCCTATCGCAACGAAAGTCAGGGCGCTACAGTGGAACACGGGGTTTATTGGCCAACTCACACAACGGCCCCGTTTCCATACGTTCCAGGAGGCAAGATGGGGAGACCGGTAACTTCATCCACATGTGGAAGGATATCGAATGTCGCTAAAATCGACACAGCAAAAATCCAGAGGCTCTCTGCCGCAAGATTTTTACCCGGACATGCGCGTCGACCAAAACCAAAGACAAAATCGGATGGGTCTTTTGCCGGAACTTCGTGAATGCCACCTTGGGATTTGGGAAGAAAACGCTCTGGCACAAACTGTTCCGGGTTTGGATACATGCTTGCATCTCGAGTCATTGCCCTGAGTGAATCGATTGTCAGCCTTCGGGTCTGGTGGCCCTAAAAAGCATAAAGTCACACCAAATGTTGGGTAAAATAGTTGTCCCTTTAGGGAGTGTATATCCCTCACAAACGACGTTTTCGATACACATGTGTGGTATTCCTGTGAGAGGTTCAGCAGGAATCAACCCGCTGAGTTTAAAAACTTACCGAGTGGTAATACCGGGTGCCAACGAAGGACCTCAGTCACTAGTGCCGTCGTATAAGGCAGTGAATCTTGGTCTTGAAATCCAGGCCGCTGGCCGCGTCCGAGGATATCATCCAATTCTTGTTGTGCCTTGAGTTGTTTTTCGGAGAAAAGTAGCATTGCCAAGATGAAGGTGCTGAGCGCGGACACTGTCTAACAGTAGAAAATACATCAGAGTGTGGGATCGGTAGATCGGAGACTGGAGCATACCGTATCAGCGCCGGCAGAATACAATGAGCCGGCGGCACATTTCATTAGCCAGACTTCCTCCGAGTCCCAATCATCAAAAGAGGTTCGCTTCTCCAATAGACTTTGCAAGAAGCAAGGCTGAGCTGTTCCCGACTCCTATTGGTTATTTTGAGAAGCGGTTTTGACAAGAATGGTTGAATCTTGCTTACCATCTTTTTCTTCACTTCCAGAAATGGAATGTCGATTGACTGCCTGCGCAAAGCTGTCCACTCGCGAGCCTGGGTCTTGAACGTGGAGCCGGGGAACCACTCTGGGATGTGTTTCACTGCGTAAAAGAATATTGGTGAGTGTTCTACTAATAGCTGTGTAGATGCATACATAGTGGCACATAGTCTACCAAGTAACTGTTGCCGGATAGTGGCACAGATAATGTTGCTAGGGACTTGTTGATAAGTTCTGCCAGTGGGTCGTAATCCCCAGGTACGCTATGTGCATGGGTGTAACGCAAGACAACTGATGCTACGGCTCTTCAAGGAGCGCAAGAAGTTTCAGCTAGCGCGCTCCAAAGCTACAAGCTCTAGCTTACTGTTGAATGTGCCGCAAGAAATTGTCTGGTGAGCAATCTAACCTTTGGAGCAAGACGTCCCGCTCCTTGGTCTGGATGGGGTGACGGTTTACAGAGTTCCGGGCGCTCAACTCTGGGGCCATGAGTCGTCGCATTTGTCGGTGGAAATCATTTGGCTGTGACATGGCAGTTGCTGTGTCAAACCCTATGCTAAAGCGAATCAAAAGTCGTGAGGCCATACATAACAAGAGTACGACGAGCCTCACAGTTCGCATGCCATGACAAACCGCGGCTGTCCACTAGTAGGGACAGACTGCTTGGTGAGAATATCAGCCGCAGACTGCGTGCTGTTTAGCACCACAAACGAGCGACCCAAGACTTTCGTGTAAACCACGTCACCTATTAATAGGACCAGTTTCAGTTTACGCCTGAATAAAACTCGTCGGGGACAGTACTCACTGTATAGCTTACTCCACTCTGCGAACACTCTCCACCGTTGGTTAGATTTAAATTCATTCAAAGATCCAAAGAGAAAATGCCCAGATGGGCCGGGTGGCAACCGTGAGCGTTTCAGCAGGCTAGTCAAGCCACAAAGCTTGAGGCACAATAGGATAAAGGCAGAGCTTAGAGTGAAAGCCAGGAGTTGAAAGTGCATCATCACTGGGGGGGCGGGTGCAACTGTAGGCACGTACGAAAGCTCTTTTTGAAGCCCCCTAATCTCTCGTGGTCATTTGGCGTAAACCAGGACCCTTGTGCGTATAGATTCCGAGGATCCTGTCTGGGAGCTCACTTGTTCATAGCTGCCAGATATACTCTGCTAAATTTCCCACCCCCTCTCTACCGGCATTCACTAGACAGGGTAGACTTCATTGGCACAGATAGGGCCATCGAAAGTGAGCTGCAGCCAGGGGCACCAGAAGCATAAGAGTGGGGCGGGGGCTTGGGTAAGATGGAATGTGAGTCTATAATATATGCGGTAGTAGAACAGGTGTTGAAAATCGACCACATCAGGAACAATCGGCTGGTCCGTTGGACGGCATGGATAGTATTGGGAGAAAGTTTGGCGAAAAACCCTTGCCCTGCTGGTGAACATCACATCGGACCAAGGCAGTTGCAGGGAGGTACGTGAATTGGGCGTTGGAACGAGACGGGCATCACCACATAATGAAAGGAGATTGATGAAATGCGTGATCCAGGACTACTCGCCTAGTTAAGAATGACAACACGCTTGAGATTGCGATAACATTCCAAGGCACGTTGGCCTAAATCATTATGGCCGAAACCGACGTAAGGAAACTCTAATAAAGGTGATCCCCCTATCACGCCGTCGTAGGAAAAGGAAAGTTTGAGAAATGCAACGCACGACCAAGTTCTATAGTATTCTTCACTCACAATATATCAGATTGAGTGTTGTACCATGGACATCAATTCTAGGGATGTGGCATGCAGAGTCGGGAATGATCCATATCAGCATTGCTGAATATCGCTTAGAGCAGGTAATTAGCGCCGGAGCCTGAAGGCGGGTCTTCACCGAAGGTGCATACCTCTGAAATAGGCAGATGCTGCTCATGCTTCGGCAGCCTCCTCTTCAAGTATTTCTCGTTCGAGTCGCTCTCGCTCCATCTGTCGCATACGCATGAGTGTAATCGACTCGAAATCCAGGCCAGGTGCTGTAGATGCCGAGGTAGAAGAATCTTGAGAGGGCTATACGATCGAAAGCAAGAACCATGGCGTGGTTAGATCAAGTCGCTACCGCGGGCACTAGTACTTACAAAACTTGTCGGAAATGACGAAAACGGCGTATCTGCCTTCTCGGACGCAGCACTCGCGGAGCTCGGCTTGCCTTGAGTCCTCAGCCACCGAATGATCTCAGGTTCACCTTCTGTCACCCAACTAATCTCCACGCCATCCAGGCCGCGTTCCGACTTTCCAGCGGAGCAATAGCACGCATATGCGTCACCGGCTTTCTCAAACGGAACGAGCGCGGTGGCAAACTTTGGGGGCTTTTCGGGTTGCTTCTTATTCGGCTTGATCGAGAGCACAATTGCACCAGTATCGACAGGCCCAAAAACCGCGAGATGTGACGCGATAGCAGAGGGGGTAGTGAGAGTGGGACGCGTGGCGAGTTTATATTTGAGCCGGACAGTAGTGTCGTGTGGCCCTATGGGTGGCTGGCCGAACAGGCTAGATGGCGCAGGAGCCTGCTTCTTGGCCTCTTCTTCCACCCTTTTGAGCATCTCTTCCTCCTTTTCTTTTCGCCTTCTTCGACCCTCCTCTCCCAGCCTCTCGACCTCTTCTCGTTGCGCCTGCTCTGCTTGTGCCTTGTCTACTCGGGCCTTCTTGAAGGCTCGCTCTCGCTCCTCGAGTTCCTCTTGAAGACCTCTTCGTTTACTGTCGTACGCTGCAAACCTCTCCGCCCGTGCCAACTTGATTTTTCGACTCGCATCAAGGGCCGAGCGTTTTGTGGGGTCGAGTAGGAGTTCATAGGCCTGGTTAAGTTCGTGGAATTTAGCGGCAGCCTCCGGGTTATTGGGATGCTGGAAGGAGGCAATTAGGTCAAGAAGTAGCTTATGCTTTGAGAGGAAGCACATACTCGATCAGGATGGACTTTGAGCGAGAGTTTCCTGTATGTTGATTTGATGTCCTTTTCCGTAGCTTCGATAGTCAGACCCAGCACCTCATAAGCATCGAGTTCAGATGGTTCGAGGGGCGCCATAGCTTAAACTTGGTGACCCAAAAAGAAGTAGACAAGACCGTAGCCACGAATGCGAATGAGGTAGAAAGAGTCAAAGAGGCACTCCCTCACGTGACCTGGAACCATGACCTAATACTCCTCGTGCCTTGCAGCCCTTCGGGTTTACCACAACCACACCAGGTCGTTTGCATAACTAACGAGAACCAGAGCCAACTCCTTCGCCTTTATCGTTTGTACAACTTCCGTTCATCAAAATGAAGCTCGTACGGTAAGCTATTCCTTGAAAGTTTTGTTTATAGCTCCATTGACGAACTGCGCGCCAAAGATTTTTGATGAAGTTGAACAACGAGACGGTGACCGTCGAGCTCAAAAACGGTTCGGTCGTACACGGTACACTCACCGGTAAGCCCCTCCACCTTCTTATACGCAACGCCGATTGTTTCATGTACCCAAGCCACTAACCGTCCCTTCACCCAGGTGTCGACGTCCAAATGAACACACACCTCAAAAATGTCAAGCTCACTTCACGAAATCGCGATCCACAAGCTCTTGACACGCTCTCCATTCGTGGAAACAATATTCGCTACTTTGTCCTTCCTGACGCGCTGAATTTGGACGCGCTTCTAGTCGACGACGCGCCGAAGCCCAAGGGCAAAAAGAAGGACGATGCCCGTGGTCGTGGTAGGGGTCGTGGAGGAGACCGAGGAGGGCGCGGTGGTCGTGGTGGCGGTCGCGGGGGACGTGGCCGTGGACGGTAAAAACACATTCGATTGTATTTCGCTTGTGACGGCGGTTTGTAAAGCAGGCACACAATACTTATTTTACGACGTGGATACATTTCAACTACACACCCATCCTCCCGAATGTTCTTGGGAACGCGATGCACTCACGCACATTTTCTAACCCAGTCACAAAGCTCACCATCCTCTCGAAACCCATCCCAAACCCTGCATGTGGAGCGCCACCGTAAATTCTTAGGTCCCGATACCATCCAAATTCTTCGACATCCAGCCGCTTCTCCTTGAGTGCCAAATCTAGCTGTTCAATACGTTCCTCGCGCACAGACCCGCCCGCCAATTCACCGATGCCTGGAACCAGCAAATCAAAACAAGCAACCGTCTGGCGCTCAGTGTCCACGTCGTTTGCCCGCATATAAAAGGGCTTGATCTCGGCTGGATAATCCGTGACAAAAATGGGTGCATCGCGTGCAAGATAGCGCTCGTGTTCGCTGCGGAGGCCTTGTCCCCAGGTTGGCCGCGGAACGGCGTCCTTTCCTTTGCCTCTTCCAGCTGCCTTGATAAAAGCACCTGCGTCGTGTGCCTCATTGAGCTCCTCTAGTGCCTGAGTGTAAGAAATCCGCCTCCACGGTTGGGCCAACGCGTCGCGTGCAGATGTAGTCTGGTTGAAACACATATTCGCATCTGCGCTCTTCGAATAGGCATCCAGCACATGCCTTAGCGATCCCTCGACCACATCAAGCAAGGAGGCCAAAGACGGGGTAGTCATCTGTAGTTCGGCCTCTAGCATCCAGAATTCTGCTAGATGACGGTTCGTCTGAGATCGTTCGGCACGGAAGGCTGGCGCGAGTGTGTACACTCGAGATAGCGCATGAGACAGAGCCTCAAGGTGCAGTTGAGCAGACACGGACAGATATGCCGGGACCCCAAAGAATTCGGGCTTAGTCGGGGGCATGTCTGGGGTGACTTGCTCGGCAGCGGTTGTTTCAGGATCGTCCGTGGGATCGGATGCAGGCGTAACGCGAAAGGTCTCGCCGGCTCCTTCGGTATCATTGCTGGTGATAATCGGAGCGTGCACTTGTATAAATTGCTCTGCCTATTTAGGAACTTCAGGTTCATAGATACGCAAAGACACCGAGTTCAAAACTCACATCGAAGTATTCGCAAATAGATCGAGTCAAGAGTGCCCGGGTTCGTAGAACGGCAGCAGTCTCATCGGTTCTAGGACGCAAATGCGTATGTGCCCGAAGATGTTCGTGTGTATGCGTCTTCTTTTGCAATGGATAGACCTGAGGGGGATGGGCTGTAAATAATTGAGTTATTATTCCAAGTATTCAACCTACCGCAGGGTCACAAGTCCCAAGCACCTCAAGGTGGTCGACCCTCAAGTCGTGTTCTTGCCCCGCTCCCACACTCTTCACAAGTTTTCCAGTCAACTTGACGCTAGCACCAGAGGTCACCCTGCCTGAGGTTGACTTAATGATTCAAATGAGATCTACCCAGTACACATAGACCCACCGCTGAATTAAATCTGGACTAATTTTTCCCGCCTCTGTGACAGCTTGTAGCGAGCGAGGAGAGCTTCCGTCGGACACGTCTGCGAACGCGACATGTTTCTGTTTGCGGATGGACTTGACAAACGCGGTTATGGTTGTGTCTACGTCGGGGGAGGGGGGTGATGCCAAAAGCTGCTCGATTGTGGGTGGAAGGCGACGAGTTACGGAGGAGTTCGCAATCGTCCTAGCGAGTCTGAGACTACCAAGTCGCGATCGACTGCAAGAAAGCATTTTGGTGGCGGTAAAAGTTATAAAGTTGTAAACCAAGCACCACGTGACCAAACGCACCCTCATCTTGCCACCGCCAACCATATACCCCTGCCATGTCGTCCTCTATGCAATCCTATCTTGCCGCTAAATACATGTCTGGCCCCAAGGCCGACGCAATCCTCGCACGCGCCACCGACGGACCCAAGAAAAAGAAACGAAAGCTCGGCACAGACTCAACTCCCTCGACATCGACCTCGCTTATCCGCGACGACGATGGTGGCTGGGGCCGCGAAACTCGAGATTCGGACGAAGAGGAGCTCAAAGAGGCACAACTAGCATCTGACCGGTCTTTCAAGAAGAAGACCAAGTCAAATTGGGAGGTGGTACAACCCGGGTCTTGCATACCAGCAGAGGAACCTCCACCAAAGGATGAGGAACCGCTGGTCGTGGAGACGGAGCCGGTGTTCAAGGCTGGGTTGATGACGGCGGAGCAGTTGAAGAAGGTTATGCCGAAGAAAAAGGCGCCTACAAAGGAGGAGAGGGAGGAGGCTGCGGCTGCGGCTGCCCAGGAGACCGTATACCGTGATTCGTCGGGGAGGAAGATCGACACCAAGGCGGAGAGGGCAGAGGCAGCGAGGAAGAAACGGGAACGGGAAGAGCTAGAGGCTCGGAAGATGGAGTGGGGGAAGGGGCTAGTGCAACGTGAGGAGGAAGAGAAGAGGAGGTTAGAATTGGAGAAGGAAAAGACGAGAGGGATGGCAAGGTACGTCCGGCCGTTCCTTGCGTTTGATCTGTCGCACTCAAGGGGAATGTTACGCTAGGTACGCCGATGATGCCGACCTGAACGCAGACCAAAAGGCCCAGGAGAGGTGGAACGATCCAGCCGCGGCATTCCTGACAGTCAGTAGCCCATTGTTTTACCCCTCTCGAATGAACCTAACTATTGTCGCCTCGACAGACCAAGAAGTCTAAAGGTCCCAGAAAGCCCGAATACCAGGGTCCCCCTCCCCCTCCAAACCGCTTTGGTATCAAGCCGGGTTATCGATGGGATGGTGTGGGTAAGTCGACAGCTCTGGTGGCTCGAGTCCATCCGACTGACCATCTGCTCACAGACAGAGGAAACGGCTTTGAGAAAAAGTTCTTCCAACGACAAAATGATCGTAGACGACGCGGCGCTGAGGCATACGAATATTCTGTCGATGACATGTAGACTATCCTAATGTTGTTTATTCACCCTATCATCACGTGACTCCCGGTGGCGCACCACGTCTGAATTCTGGCTCCGTCTTTCCTTCTACGACGACGCCTCGAGGCGTGATGAATGATCTCAAACTTAATGACACTCAACTGTTTTTTGTTCCTGGAGCGACTGAAAATGATGGCCCTAGCGTAGTGCAAGTGACGCTTCAGTCTGAAATGTGAGCTCTTTGATCCCGGGAATTACTTGCAAAAGCGAAACTGTCCGCGTAGAAAGCCGGTGTCTTTTGAAGTGCTGGCGGCATATCACCTCGCTCAGCCTAACCTGACGGTACGAGGAATCTTTCAAGGGACTTCTGGAAAGCCCAACACGCATACATTCACCTTGCACAGAAACTCATACTCCTCGTCCTCTCCCACCATAAAACCAAACCCCTTCCATCACCCACAACGTTTCTCGGAGACGGATTCGCCCTAGACGCCAGTAAGCACACGCCTTCACAATCGCATTTCACGTGAAAACACGCGTCTAATTAGGCCACCGACCATGGACATACGGAAAGCAATGGACTTTCAAGTGGGGCGACGAAAACGTGCGCGCAGCAGAGGACAAGTGGACGTTTGTTTTCCGAGCCCGATAGGGTCCGTCATCGGTCGGCGTCGGTGTCGGCGTCGGAGCGGTTGGTGGCGAGACCGATCATTGTTTTTTGTCCCCGCGGGTGACGAGTTTTGTTCGCAAACTGATCAATGGCATTAAAGCCGTCACGACCTTCACGTCGACATCGTTTTGATAGTGTGGGGCACTGACTATGTGCGAGAAGAGATGTATTTTCGTTTGATATTCGAGCGATTTGATCCTGGAATGGGCCCACATGGCTCTGGCGCGCGTCTTAACGCGATATCAAGCGGATCATTCGTCAATTGTAGCTCCAGACCTCGGAGCAACCCATGACGCACAAGAAAAAAGTTTCATTATTATAATAAGTGCATCAATCAAGCAATGAACAAAGGCGGGGTATGGTGTGGCGACGCCGGGTCTAGTACGCGGCGTTGGTCTTGGGATTTGCGACCCAGTACGAGCCATTGGGCCATTTGTACTCTTCAATGCTCTTGTCGTGCATTTGAATACTGCGAGACGGTCAATTTGCGCCTTGGTATGAGGTTGGAGAGTAAACTTGCCTGTAGCCCTCCTCAGGATTAGATGGGACGTTGTATCGTCCACTTTTGTTGATTGAGCAAGGGTGGATAAAGTGCTCGTGCAAGTGGTCAACAAACTCGAGGACATTACGCTCCATAGTACCAGACACAGCGATATAGTCAATCAAGCTATACCTCGGTCAGTCCTCCCTCTCATCTACCAACCGAAAACACTCACCTCAGATGAATCACATACTCACACAACCCAACACCTCCCGCATGCGGGCACACCGGCACACCAAACTTGGCCGCCATCAACAAAACAGCAAGCACCTCGCTCACGCCCGCCAACCGACACGAATCAATCTGCACAACATCAATCGCCTCGGCCTGGAGCAGCTGCTTGAACACCATCCGGTTATGCGCATGTTCACCAGTAGCGACGCCGATACCGTACGGCTTGAGCGCCTTGCGAATTGCGGCGTGGCCGAGAATGTCATCTGGCGCGGTCGGCTCCTCGATGAACCACGGCTTGACAGACTCAAGGCCCTTGACGTACTCGATCGCTTGTGGAACGTCCCAGACTTGGTTCGCGTCGATCATAAAGACGGCGCCGGTCGGGCCGGCGTTTTTGCCCGCGATAGACGCGGCGCTGGGCGGGACATGACCCTCGGGGAGGTATTTTGGGTCGTCGATGATGGAACGAATGATGCGCCCACGGCGGAGGTCGTCGTTGATGTCGGAACCAACCTTCATCTGCGAACAAAATGTCTAGTCGTTTGTTCGGTTAAGTGATTAGAGCTAAACTCACCTTGAAGTGATTGAACCCGGCAGCGACAGCCTCCTTGGTCAACCGCGCAACTTTCTCATCATCATAGCCCAACCATCCAGCGCTCGTAACATAGGCCGGGTACCCAATTTCACGAACCTTGGCCTCGCGTTCGGCCTTGCTCGACTCGCGAGACTCGAGCATAGCAATCGCCTCCTCCTTGGTAATCGCATCAGAAATGTAGCGAAACGCAGTCGACGCCACGAGCTCCTCCTATCAGCAATAAGGCGCCAGTCAGTCGATCACACACGAGGCGCGAAAGTCGATTTAGACTCACCGGACTCATGTCCACAACTAGCTTCCACAAGGGCTTTTTCCGAGATTTAGCGTACAGATCCCAGACCGCATTGTTCACAGCTCCAGACGCGATGTGAATTACGCCCTTTTCGGGGCCGATCCTAAAGTTCAGATGTGCGCTTAGATGTAATAGACTCTGGGGGCATTGTTGCTTACCATCGGAGCTGAGGGTCAGCGAGGAGGTAATCCCAGGTTGTACCCATGTTTGCAAAGAGTTCTTCGGTTTTCTTGCCGATTAGGCGGTCGGCGACGGCTGCGATTGCTGTGCATACCTGGCTGGGGGTTAATATCAAAACACCAGAGCTGATGGGCTAGACTCGTACGATATCATTGCCGCGTCCAATGGTAAAGGTCATTCCTTGGCCTTTGAGGCCTTCGGAAGTGTACAACTCGATGTAGGCTGTACGAGACGATTAGGGGCGATGTGTGGAAGGAAGATGGAAAGACTTGCCAGACGAGTAGTCACACTCTTTGTTCATGGCATCCGTGCCATCGCCCGTCAAGCTAGTCGGGAAACGGACATCTGCTCCACTTGATCAGTATTTGCTCGTCCTCGTACACGCAGACGGACCATGAATCTGATACTTGGTGATCGTCGACATGGCGAAAACAAAACAGGGGACACGGACGGAGAGGAGGAATAGAAAGCGAGTGGAGAGCTAGCATCGCGCTGCTTAAGATATATAAGTAAGTCTGCGTCGGTTCTATCCATCGCGGATCGGTGGGATGGTGGTAAATTTCAGAGTACGGGAAGGCGGCCGGACCGCCGGGCCGCGCCAAATG
>WSTG01000468.1:0-17977 GCA_019616325.1 Ceratobasidium sp. 394
GTACAGTAAGTACAGCAAAGCGGTGCTGGATATATCACGTGATTGAATACACTAGCAATTTCAAATTCAATTTCGCGTCTCAATTCTGACCCTGGGAGTGACCTTGCAGAAGCAAGGTAATACACATGACCAAACCTACAGGCCCCGGGACCACGGCCACGGGTTGCGGCTGATTGCATCACGGGCGGCTCGGTTTTGACTGGATTATTCAGACTTACACTGTTTGGATTAGCAGTGGGCTTATATCTGGGGGCTTGCATTGGAATTAATGGTGGTGAAACAGTAGTACCAACTGGTTGCTGCGGCTCCAACATCTAGTGTCCGTGACTCTCACGACTATGACTCTTTGGCTGACAAAACCTAGGCTTTCTGTTGTGGCCTCTCACGGAAACACCCCATTGGAGTTACGATAGCCTGGGCTCCGACGGTTTGACCTTGCCGTAACATCCAGCTTGGCGACGCCACCAATGCCTTTTCTGGTACTTTTCTAGGTACACTTGTCATCGTTCCTCCCAGATTCCTCGGATCTGGCCACGGTGATGACCAAGGAAAAATTAAATGACTCGCTGCGCGGTGTTCAAGTCGGCTGACGGATCGCGGCGATTCGCTCGGAAGCCGCGGCATCAGCGCGTCATAGCGAGCGGTAGGCGTATCGCCGCGGGTAATAAATATCATCCTAGTTTCCGCTCGTAATAACATTATCTTCCCTCACTCATAGAGCCAATTAGTTTGTTACCAGCATGACGCGTCTTGCTGAGAAGGTCAATGCGGCCTCGCCTCGTGGGCAGCGTCGAACCTTCCGGGGCCCCCCTTACTTTTATGTTTTCACTTATGCTGAGCGCACGGAGTGGGCGATTTACTTCGTAGGGCTAGTAGCAGCAGTACTTTCCGGTGCAGGCTTTCCAGTGTAAGTTAATTTCCTCCTGATTCGATTTCGTCTCACGGGTGATCTACCATCTATAGTTTGGATCTTGTTTACGGGTACTGGACGAATGACCTTATCTCAAATAATCCGCCATCACATCTGCGGCGGACTACGAACATTATGGCCGGCGTTTGCCTCGGGATAGGACTCATGCAAGTGGTTGCCGCTTCCGTGTTTATAGCTTGTTGTAGGTTGTCTTGATCCCGTCTCACCGTCCCTGATCTCAAAAACATTGATTTTCCTTAGTCACCATCGCATCAGGTCGTACCACTGATAGGCTCAGGCGGAGGTACCTCAGTTCTGTACTACACCAGGACGCCGAATTTTTTGATCGAGTCGGTCCCGGAGAGGTTGGTACTCGGATGATTAAGGACATTGGCACCATAAAGGCGGCAACGGGCGAGAAACTTGGATTTATGTGTTGGGGGTGAGTTAATGGGGTGCAGTTGCCGGGCATTGTTCACTGATGTTTTCTGCGATTAGTTTCAGCACCCTGCTTGTTGCTCGTACGTTGCCGTTAATATTTGTAATTGACATTCTAATAACGTTACGCGTAGTGATCATGGCGTTTTCACGAGCCGCACGCCTAGCTGGTGTTGTGTTTGGCGTTGTCCCCCTTGCATTCATCCTATTCATAGGAGTCGGCTATTTGTCCGCTCTAGCCGATGCACGGTTGTTGGAGGTAGAAGGGCACGCTGGCACCCTTCTCGAGCAAATACTGAGTAGCGTCCGGGTTGTACAATCGTTTGCGGCGGAAACATTCCTTGCCAAGAAGTACGATCAATATCTTTCTCAGGTACGTATTTATTCGGGGTGGGCTGCTGCCTTTTGTTGATGTATTTTTCTGTTGCAGCTTCAACAATTGGGCAAATGGCGCTCTATTGTGCGAGGACTGGAGCTTAGCACCGCGAATTGTATCCTAAACCTTACTTATAGCGTTGCTTGTGAGTCATTCTATCGCTTTTAATTGTGTGGTACTTATGCTGGGCGAAGTCTGGTACGGAAGTCAACTTGTTGTCCGCGATAACATGGCGGTCGGATTGATGTGAGTCCGCAACATTGTACCACAAGATGACTTTGATTGATCGCACAACATAGGTTCACAATCTTCTGGAATATGTTCAACGGTGCGTTATTTCCCAATTTATGCACGGGCTCGAGCGCTCAGTGCCGGGCACGAATAGCCATATTTGCAATTGCAACAATCCTCCCGCATATATCTGCTATCCGAGACTCGGTGACTATTTCTGCCCGAATTTTGGCAGACATCGAACGAGTCCCGAGCATCGATGTGTCTAGCCCGGAGGGTGCAAAACCCTGGGACCATCAGACCGGCGAAAACAAAAAGGTTGCGATCGAGTTCCGGAACGTGACATTTTCCTATCCGTCCCGGCCAGACCACAAGAGCTTAGACGATGTGAGCCTTGTGCTCGAAGCAGGCAAAGTAACTGCTTTGGTTGGAGGTGAGTAATCGCTCGATCGTTTGTTGCGTAGCCAACGGCCTGTTTGGTATTTAGCATCAGGTTCTGGGAAGGTATGTAGTGTCTGGCGGAGGTCTAGAAACCTGGAGCTAAGAGTATATAGTCTACAATCGCTTCTCTCCTTCTCCGGTACTACGATCCTGCTCGCTCTGAAACCGCCGAGAAACCTCCCAGTCGAATCTTGGTTGCGGGACACGACCTAGAGACCCTCAATCTCTCCTGGATCCGTTCTCAGATTGGAGTAATTGCCCAGGACCCCCAGCTTTTCACAGCCTCGATATTCGAAAACGTTGCCTTTGGGTTGGGTGGAACCCCTTGGGAGCTCCCTACATCGACGTCCGATCCAAACTATGCAGAGCGTCTGGCAGATGCGAGGACCCGGGTTGAACATGCATTGAAGCAGGCTCAGGCTTGGGACTTCGTGTGCAAGCTCCCAGAAGGCCTTGACACACGCGTTACAGCTGGGCGGACGGGAGTCTTGTCAGGTGGACAGAGGCAGAGGATCGCGGCGGCTCGTGCGTTTGTGAGGAAGCCAAGGATTTTGCTTTTGGATGAAGGTACACCATGCAATTTACATTTACATGGAAAACAGACTCTAATGCGCTAACGTACAGGTACTTCGGCTCTTGATTCGGAAACCGAACAGCGCATGATGGCTGCTATACACGAGGAGCAGACGCAAGCTGGCATGACGACTATGTGGGTTTTATCTCCAATACGAGTTTACAAATGCTGACGGAACAAACCTGCAGTTTGATTGCACACCGTCTTTCCTCGATCCAGAACGCGGATCAAATTATCGTGATGAGCGACGGGCGTGTTACGGAGCAGGGGACATACCCGGAACTGATGGTAAGTACGTCATATCTCTATCGAGGCAGCTCGCTTAAATTCAGCCTACAAGGCTATGAACGGTGTTTTCGGCGCGCTAGTACGCCACCAGATGACCACAACCCAACCTGCCTCCGACGAAGAACTAAGCTCCCCCGTACCCAGACTCGGTCATCAGAAAGCTCCCGTTATTCCCCCCCAGTTCACTCCACCGACAATCGAACTTTCCCGAGCTATATCCGCGGCGTCCGTGGCTAGAACGGCGGTCGACGAATCTATGGAGAAGGGACTACTAGCCAGAGAACTCGAGTCCAGTAATATCGCTGTTCGATTCCTGAGGTTGTTATGGGGGTACAAGCTGTGGGTTTTGATTGGGTGTGGTGGTGCACTCTGCGCGTGCGTATTACTGTTTTAAGCCGGACCGCTATGACTGACCAACCTTGGTAGTGGTGCATCGTTCCCGATTGCTGGGTGGCTTATTGGTAAGCCAATATGATACAACATAGTTTGACTGTATTTTACATCTGCGAGCGTAGGATTCGTCATTCAAAGCCTTAGCATCCAGGACGACGACCAACGGCTATTAGCTGGGGCGAGATACTTTGCTATGTGGTTTTTTATTTTAGCTATGATCAACATCGTGACAAGCTTTACTGCGGGGTTCTTCCTGTCAAGTGGCGGAAACCGGATCGATAGGCGTTTGCGTCTCGTAGGACTGCGCTCCATTCTCCGACAGGTGCGTATTGAACTGTACAACTGTGTGCCAATGTTTTATCTTGCCCTATTGCAGGAAATCGGGTTCTTTGACAGGGAAGAAAATGCAGCTGGGGCACTAACAGCTGCGGTCGCTCTGTCCGCTAGCAATGTCTCCGTTGCAGTTGGTCCGGTATGGCAGCAAATTCTCATCTCTGCAGCAAAGTAAGTCCTGTTCTCGTGAACTTGCTCAATGTCTTACAAATTCAATTCGCTAGCCTTTTGGGTGGTGTTATCCTTGGACTGGTTTGTGAGTGTTACTGTCATGACCTTGTGGGGTCTTCCCTGACTGCGGTTTAGTGTCTTGGAAATTAGCGCTTCCGGGCATTTCTCCTCTCCCCTTTATATTTATCGCCGCCTACTACAACGTTGTGTCTATGGAGAGATACGAGAATGACGTACAGAAGCCTCTGGAGGAAGCGTCTGCATTTGCAAGTGAAAATGTCGACGCTATCAAGGCAAGTTGGTCCCGGTTGTGCGGGCTGGACGGCGATGAACTTACAGTCAATACACTAGACGGTAGCTGCTCTGGGACGGGAAATCACGGTCATGGAACAGTTTGATATTTCGGCATCCAAGAACGTGGCCAGTTTGCGAAACTTGATGATTGGCTCCCTTGGATTTGGTACAGGTGTTGGGAGTCTTTTAATCTTGAGCGCTATCATAATGGTACGTATGATTTATAGCGCTCCGGCGAATATCTTACCAAGGGACTTGACAGTGGTGGGGTGTCGAGTTGTATGTCACTCAACGAATTACACTTTCCCATCTATATGCAACCTTCGAGGCAGTGCTGATTGCTGGTATGTCACTGATTGGCCCGGCATCTCAGCCTATCCTGAACCCAAAATACTGTTTCCTAGGCCTCGCTGCAAGCCGGTTGTTTACGTTCGTCCCCGATCTGGCCAGGATGATGCATGGTTTCCGCCGAATCTGCAAGTGGGAGGACCGTCAGCCAGAGATTGCTTCTCTCGAGTCAGCGAAGTCTGCTCTGATACCGGAACGGGTAGAAGGAGCGATTATGTTTAACTCTTGCACTTTGCAGTATGCATCCCGTCCGCGACCAGCCATCGATAATATGAACCTAGTTATACCGGCTGGTCAATCTGTTGCCTTCTGTGGTATGTTGGTAATTTACCCTTGACTTTTGAGCATGAGTATGACACAATAAGTAGGTCCTTCCGGTGGTGGCAAAAGTAGCATCATTTCGATGATCTCGCGCTTCTACGACCCGAACACCGGCACTATCTCCTTGGATGGTCGGGATATCCGTAGCATTCCTCTGGATGAGTATCGTAGCTACATTGCACTTGTCTCTCAGGATGCCGTCTTGTATGAGGTGAGTGGTCGTTTGGAGGCTACACGTGCGTGGTATTGAGTCGGGGCAACCATATAGGGTACCTTCAAGGAGAACATTACACTAGGCGAAGACTTGGTCCCACAGGAAGAGCTCGAACGCGCTTGTCGTGATGCAAGTATCCTCGACTTTATCCAATCTTTACCGCAAGGATTCGATACGCCGGTTGGCTTCAAAGGGTCCCAAATGAGTGGAGGGCAGCGACAGGTCAGTATCGATGCATTATTCCTACATTTCCGGTGCTTATCGTTGTCCTGTTGCGTAGCGAGTCTGCATTGGTATGTTGTGCATCTCCTAATCAGACTTGAAGTACTTACAAAGCCACCGGCCCGATTCAGCTCGTGCTTTGCTACGAAATCCCAAAATCCTGCTCGTAAGTTTGGTTAATGCTTTCTAAAGGACACAGCTGATGATTAGGGATTGTCCCTGATAGCTCGACGAGGCAACATCCGTAAGTCGACCAGGAATATTGGCAATAAGACACGCATATAACCACTTGGTTTACAGGCGCTTGACGCAGAATCGGAGAGATCTGTACAAAAAGCTTTGGAACAAGCTTCCAAAGGCCGAACAACGATTTCTATTGCGCATCGGTTGTCGACCATCCAAGGTGCAGACATAATCCATGTTGTCGAAGATGGGCGCGTCGTGGAAAGTGGAAATCACGCCCAGCTGCTTGAGCTTAACGGGCGCTACGTTGACGTAAGTAGCTACACGTGCAGAACTTTACCGTAGACACAACTAACGTCATGCACTTCAATCCAGCTGGTCAAGTCGCAACTGTAGAGTCTAGTTGAGTTAACCCACAAATAAAGAGCCTCCGCGTCATAATGTACATCCTGATTAGTTTCTGTCTCCTACTCGTTACACTGTTCCGAATATATTTTGGAGTTCGACTCCAGATGCGTGCATACGATTTATCTGAGACTAACCCCCCAGCACACCCGGGGAAGCAACGCGCCACTAACACATATCGCGAAAATCGAACCTCTGCCTTCACAGGTAACCGCCGAGTACATTCCAAGTGCATGCTGCTCAGGTTTCCTGTGCATTGGTTCTGAAGTCTGCGGCGGCTAGCAGCTGCTCTCCCCCACCTCTATCCCCAGCAGATTTGAACGAGGCACGCCACCCGGGGAAGGAAACGACCCAGCAAAGTGACGGTACGTCCAGGCCCGCAACCGGCACTCACAAACTGCTCGCACATTCTTGAAACGAGGGATGTCGGCCAAAGTAGCACGGCGGAGCTTTCCCAAACCAGCAGCTCGAGTCACCGTACATGCGCTATGTCCATGCAGCAACACCTCATGGCATTGAGCTCCCCAAAACGTGGTAGCTGCCAAGCTGCCTGCTGGACTTTCACGATCTAGAATGCAGCCTAACTGGGCATGAGTGGCAACTCGCCGAGTTTATAAAGAAAGCCATGCCCCGCCCTCGATTCGCTCGCCTCCTCAGCAACTCTCCGGTCTCCCTTTACCTTCACGCGATTCATGTCCGACGATAAACCAGCCCTCCCGCGCCGGCGACTCGTCGTTAAGCAGCCTGTCACCCTGGCTCCCGGTCTGAGAGGCGTTGAAAATCATACCGCCGCTCCCCAGAAACGCAAACCTTCTCAGACTCTCAGCCCGCTCAAGACAGAGTCTCAGTTTAAGAAGTCTCGCGGTTCAGATACGGTGGAGCCGAGCGGAGACAATTCGATTACTTCAGCCCTAGAGTCGGTCAACCTTCAAGGCGGCGAGCACAACGAGGCAGCACCCGCTCCTCCCGACAACGAGACGCCTACCACTCCCGTAGGGAAATGCTTTCCGGATACCAATCTCGACGCGACTGTGACCACTCCTCGCGCAAACAAAAGCACAGCCCCCGAGGACCCTGTTGAAGGGGCTCGACCTTCAAACCTGACGACGACTCCCGCTGTAGCTGAAACTCCTGTGGCTGCCCTCGCTGCTCTCACCATCCATAGCACCCCACTTCGTATTTCGACCTCGCACGTGGACCCTCACTCGAGTGATCCCGCGGACTCCAAAAGCCAACATACGCGCTTGAAAGAGGAAGGCAAACATATGCCGAGCCAATCTTCGGTCAACTCCGACGCGTCGAACATGGCGGCGAAAGTGGACGCGAAGACGATGGAGGCTATCATCAAGAACGAGCTGCACGGCAGCGTGTTTCTCTACGAAGGCTTTTGGGACGACTTCCTGCCAGACGTCGAATCGACTCTCGACGACATACGGCAACGAATAAGTGGCAAACTCCTGAAGTTCAAAAAAACTCGCTGGTCTTTCGACCAGAAGCCCTACAAACGTGGAAGCGAGACTCATATCTACGAGCCACTGGCGAAACTCCTAGATACGATTGGCAGGGCTGCGCACGAGTTTTGCCGCCAACGCGGGTCGGACCAGTTTCGTTCACGATACCGGCCTTTCAGCGACCACCACGATAAAGTCACGCGCGCCGATTACCCTAGCGATACGCATACCAAGCCCGACCTCGTCAAAGCCGAACGACCTGACGAGAACGGGGCGCACTGGGGGGACGTTGAAACTATTGTCGAGTGCAAGTCACACGGCAAGCAAACGGACCAGAACGAAGCCTACTTGCAACTCGCTCGGTATGCTCGTGCTATCTTCTCTCATCAGATCTATCGACTACACGTCTTTGGCATCGCGGTCTGCGGTTCGTTCGTGAGCTTTGTGAGGTTCGATCGGTCTGGGTTACTCCACTCGCCGAACATAAACATATCGACCGCTGATGGGGCCGACCTGTTTGTGCGCAAAGTGATCTCGCTTCTCACTCTGCCTGCCAAGGACTTTGGCTATGATACCCGCTATACTTTTTGTCCCGACCCTTCGGGGCAATATCTGGAGACACTTTTCGCCTTGGAAGGTCACCCACCGAGGGTGGTGGAGCATCTATTGTGCCACCGGAAATGCTGCAGGGGACGTGCGACGATCGCTAGCTGCCTAGCTGCAGCCAAGGCCCGTCATGGTTCTGGACCTTCAACCACATCTCTTGACGCCGCCGACACCTCGGAATCGCCTGGTGACGCGACGGACGTCGATGAATCCAGCAAGGCCGAGCGTTTCCTTGAGCTGGAGATCATCCACAAGGGAATTTGGCGCAACCATGATCGAATGGATGAAGGGGTTACCGCCAAGCGGTTCGACGGCGTTTTTGGAGCATGCCAAGTCATCGGTTCTACTAGCGGGGACCATGCATACACGACGGAAGTCAAATTTCCACATCTCATCAAGCACAGCGACGCCGCGAGCCGCTTCGTGCCCACCAGGGTCTCACCCCTAGGTACGGAGACGGAGACTTCGGCACGCACGACTTCTCTGTCTACGGTGTCGAACGCTGAAACCGACGCGCCTCCCGACGTCCCGGACAAACCCACCGAATCGGATGACGAAACGGTTGAGACTGAAACTTCGCAGACTGAAGTATCCGAGCAGCCCAGTAGCGCAACGTCTGTAGTTGAAGCCACGGATGCCCCCGAACCGACGGGTCGAGTGCCGAGAGAAATTCGCGTCAAGAGTGATATCTTAATGCCCAAAGGCAGGCCCCTGTCCGAGGCGCAGCATCCCCTTCATCTCCTATGCGCAATACATGACGCGCTTCTAGGTAATTTCTCCGATACCTGTGTGTGATGCATTTTGCTGAGACTTTCTTCAGGTATTGCTGCTTATGCTGAGGCCGGGATGGTGCACTGCGATATCAGCGCCTATAATATCTTGCTTGTCGATCCTAAAGTCCATTACATGGCCTCTGGAGGGTGGAACAAGTCGGTAAAGGGGTCTTTAGGAGATCTGGTTTGGAATTGCACCGCTTCGGAGCCACTCCCGCCAACACCTGAGGGTACGACCGAGACCACCGAACCGTGAGTTCAGCCATTGTCATCAAGTACATCGCCGCAGCTAACTTTACTACCAACGTAGGAGTCGATCGCCCCGAGAAAAGTATGTGGAAAACCTAAGGCGAGGACCGCTGGGTGTGTCTAGTGATGCGGAATTCTCCATCAAAGAGAGGCGTCCCCCGAGTGAGGTCCATCGCGACCGCACGGTCAGTGTTCCTTTTTATACTTCGGTTTTATGTCCGCCAATTCTGACTGATTTACTAGGGCACGCCGGCTTTCATCTCTGCGCAACTCCTAATGGACCCCCCTGCTGGTCAGCCGTCCGTCGCTCGTACTTTCATCCACGACATCGAGTCCTTGCTATGGGTCCTTATTTGGATGACTGCCCATCACGAACCTTCGAAAATGAACATAAACGCACGAGAGTTTATACAAGAACTCTCTCAGTATGATTTACGCAAATTGGGTAAATTCAAGCTGAGCACCATCAAGGCATACGAAGATCTTGACTCAAGCATCCTCCAGTTTAACAACACATGGTCAAACGATCTTGCCGCTGTGATCCAAGAACTAGCAGCATTCTCGTTTCATTTTCTTTACGCCAGAAAACCCACGGCCAAGCAACAACGCAAATACCCTTCGATGGTGGCTGCGTTTCAGAAACATAAGGAGCTCACAAGTTTGACTCGATGGGACGTTTTCGCTTATGTCCTGGGCATCCTCACTGAATCCATCGAGGAACTTACTGAGAAGTATCAACTTGATCCTGGGAGGCTCTAAAGATTTAGCCAAATGTATGGGTTAGTGACGTGCACGCAATCTTTGTAGCTTGTAAGCGTTCTTTAATCTAATTATCCATTTTTATTTAAATTTCTTGCCGAAAATATGCACGCATGCCGGATCGGGGGAATCCGACAACTCATTCGGAGAGATTAAAGGAATGCTCTAGGATCGTTCGGCGATGGCTACTCAGGACGGTAAGAAAGTGGTGTACCGAAATGCAATTATAAGCCAGTAGATAAGGCGTCTTCGTTCTTGTAACTCGTCGCGGTTTTTCACAAAGCACACCCTTAGGATTTCGCTTGTGCCGGGTACTGGCAAGCCCGCGAGCTCTGTTGTGCGTGGCGGTCGACTCTCGCTTACTCACGATCGCTTCCGTCGACTTCTTCCGATCCGACCCGCACCCCCTATTCGACACCCCTCATAAAGGCTGCGTCCCGTTTTCGTCTTTGTCCGTTTAATAAATGTATCTAACCGTACGATAGCTCGTTGCTCTGTTCTCTTTGCGTTTAGCGTTCTCTTACGCTCACTACAAGCTTAACCGTTTATCCCCTGGCAAAGCGCAGCAGTAAGTCAAACTTCCATTCACGCATACATTGATGGCAAACGCACCACTCGGCGACCAGATGGCATTGAGGGCGCGAACCTTGTCAAGAACGGAGCCTACTATTATTTGTTTACCAGTTGGGACCGTTGCTACGCAGGGCTGTCGTCAACTTACAACGTCCGTGTCGGGCGTGCCACCAAGTATGTCAAATTCCATAATGCGAAGCGATACATGTTACTAAAAACTACTTTTGAATTTCAGTGTCACCGGCCCTTACGTAGACCAAGCGGGAGTTGCGTTGATGTCTAGGGGAGGTGCGTTTGAGCCCGAGCTTGTTGATGTTTGGCTCCTGAAATTTACTTGGCTAGGAAGGTTGGTTTTGAGCACACACGATTCCGTTGTCGGACCAGGTGGACAGTCGGTTTACAAAGACAGCGATGCTTGGGTGATTGATTACCGTGAGTGCCCGTTGTGTGCTATAATCAATCCAAGCACTGACACTCCGATGCTGTGACCTGTACTAGATTATTACACCAGCGCAAGCTCGAATCTTGGGATCAACCTGCTTGATTTTTCGAGCGGATGGCTGGTGGTATATTGACCCGGGTGCTCGGGATTGGGATACTGCATACGCAAGCCTTGGATTGTTTGCAGGCCTGTGTATATCTTGTAGATGTATCGAAGGTCAGATCGCCTTGCCGATGAATCGAATGTGTTTGTTGCTTGATGGCTACCTGGGATAGTTGCTGGGGCGAGATCTAAACCAAATAGGGTAGTTGTACGACTCCTCGTATTTAAGTCCAGTGAGTCATGCTCGGCGGGCGCTTAGCCACGAAGAGCGATCGTGCCTCAGCTCCGGATGCCCCCGTTTTCTTCTAGCTGCCTGACCTTCATTGAAATCGTCCGGTTGTTGCCATCCGGGATGGCCACCCAACCTCCGAGTCTTTCTCGTGTCTCGGCGCCCCAGCTCTTGTCCCCAAAACCGCAGGCACCTGACAGCACCCCGGCCAAGGCGCCAGCGGTTTGTTGGCGAAGATTGAGAGGTTGTATGCTCACTTGGCGCCTGAGATGACGCACATAATCACGCGCTCAACAGACATGGGATCCGGTCAAATGTTGTACAAAGCATGCGCAACGATCACTGCAAAGTGGAGCGTCGTAGACCGATCCCGGAAACCGGCGTAAACCCCGGGTTAGGCGCCGAGCTGACAGAGATGACGGTCTTCCCCCGCATACATGACGTGCACCTGCATAGACCCACCGGCACGGTTCTCCGCCTCATAGACCGACGAAAACTCCGCCTCTGGGCACGCCACCGGTAAGTATGGCGCTGAATGGCGCAAACAGGGCCACTACCAGTTTCGGTCTACCCCTCGCCGACCCGTGTCTACCTGACTACGACGTTCGACTCTGCACGCAAGCTGTACCTAGCCTTAAAAAAAATATAATAATACTTGAACTGTTTTCTCTGAGACTTGCGTGACCCGAAGGGGTCGCTGCGATCAAAGAAAATGCCTCGGCCGCTCGCGGGTGCAGCGGTAAGTGTCTAATCAACCATCTTTTAATCTACGTTCTCATCTATTGGATTTCTAGCTAGCAAAAGCCGGTCCTTGTGACCCTCGGTGCAAGCAACACGCCGAATTAGTCTCACAGCGCGTACGCCAGGAGTGTACCAGGCGCATCGAGTTGTCGCTCAAGATACAAGCGGCCCTCCCGCATGAGGCGATTGCTGAATCGCCTCCAGACACCTCCGGCTCTCGAGATTCCCCGCCTCGCGGTCTTGATCTCCGAGGGCGCGCTCTAGCCACCCTATTCGCCGCACCGCCGCCACCACGCTCGCTCGATCATCTTGACGAGGAGGAAGACACCACCATGCCGACTTGGGGCGTTCCCTCCGATGCCGAGAGCGATGATAACCTACCGCACCCCGAGGCTTACGATCACGTTCCAGACAACTACTACGACCCCGATTCGAGGTCTGCCAGCCCAGACTATGGGCATGCCACGGAAGATAGTCTCATAGACATAGGCTACTCGTCTGAATCGGAGGTAGACGTCGAGTCTGACACTCGGTCACACCCAGACCTAGACGACCTCATTCCCATATCCCCGGCGGCCTCGCCTCCGCCACGCTCACCTTTGGACGATCCACAGCGTCAGGACAGTCCACGTTTAGATGAGCAGGTAAGCATCGTACGTTCCATCTCGGAATTCCAACTTAAACCATGAGCTAGGACCCGGATCCTCTGCCTGACTGCCCTGCGGAGGACCTAGATCCAATACCGCAAGCTGTTCCTGAACCCGCGCAAAATAGCCCAGAACTTCCAGACGGTTTACGCGCATTTCAAGAATGGGTGCTTAAGCTATCGAGCACGGGCGACGTATCGGTTGCGGTGGCAGATTCTTTCCTCAAGACTCTAGATATGTGCCTGGAGAAAGGGCTGCTGCGTTGTGGCCCCGATATCAATCGAGGTGAGTATCTTCCATAGTTGTGTCTCAAACGGTGTACTGAAACTGTTGGTGTAGAACATCGTTTGCCGCTTACATTGGAAACTTTACAGCGGCACACAGACCGGAGCTCGGACGCGACGATCTATGCCGTATGTCCAGATTCTGACTGCCAGACGCTTAGGGAACTTGCGTCGATGGACCCCAACCAAGCATACTCCTGCCGCAAGTGTGGGAGGCTCATCACACGGCAAAAGGTCTCTCGGCGGCAAGGTTCACGGAAGCTCAAATATTATCACGTTCCCTTGGTACAATACACCTCGGGGTCGATTGCACGACAGCTCCAGGAGATATTGAGCCGTCCGGGCATCCGAGAAGCGATCGAAGAACACCGGCAATATCTTCAAAGAGAGGATCGACCGCCTGGGCAGCTTGAAGATATACAGCACGGACGCATATGGCGGAAATTCAAGAAGGGCGACACAAAGTTTTTCGAAGATACCAACAATATAGGGCTGATACTTCAGTGTGATTGGTGCGTAGATTATTTTTTGCATGCGCTTGATCGTACTCACTAAGTTCCTACGGAAGGTTTCAACCAACCACCCGGCTCGGCGCCGCCTCATATTCAACCGGCGCAATCAGCCTCTGCATTGCAAATCTCCCTCCCAACCTTCGGTATGTGGGTTGCTCTACTTATGTTGGCCTTATTCTGACTGGATTCCAACATATAGCGCTCTACCCGAGAACAAAATCCTTGTTGGTGTCACTCCAGGCCCACACGAAGCTGATCCCGACACAATTAACAACTACCTCGACTTAATGGTGGACCAACTATTGGGCTTATGGGAAAATGGGATAACAATAAAATACCTCGGTGAATTGTTTACACGACACTAGCTTGAGGGCTATCTGACTTCAGCCGTAGATGAAAGTACACAGCTCGTCTATGCTGCTCTGGTTGCATGTTCATGCGATGCACCGGCTGCTCGCAAAATGGGGGGATTCACGGGACACAAGAGCACATATCCGTGCACAATGTGCTGGTGCTCGCACCATGAGCTGCATATTTTTGATAAAGGTTAGCCAGTGAGCCAATCGATTCAAGGGCTTATTTGACCATCCCTTATAGATTTTGATCGGCGGTCTCGAAAACAGCATCAACGCGCTGCGAGAGCATACCAGAAGCTCCGTACCGAATCACAAAAACAAAACTTCCTTGCAACAAAGTATACACATGAACAACCCGGAGGTTATCGACCCAGCGCCCTCCTTCGTCTGCCATACTGGGATCCCTCGAGAATGGTTGTTGTTGATCCTATGCATTGCTTATTCCTTGGTAAGCATGCGCTGCTCTCTGAGTGCATCACACTAACAGATGGTCGGATTAGGCTTAGTCAATTGGCAGTTCCATACCGTTTGGGTTGACATGAAGCATCTTAGACCTAAAGTAGAGCTGGCTGAACTTCAGAAAATGGTGGAATCTGTGAGTATATGCTATGGTCTTGACAACTCCGTGATCTGATGTGTATATGCACCAGACCATACGCCCTAGACATTGTGGGCGCCCACCTGCTGAGCTTGGTACCAGTGCTGCAGGGTCGTTGACCTCTGACCCCTTACAGAGTTTGATCACAATTGATTTCCCCCTTGCTGTAGGTTCACCCACATTGCTCATTATATGTGCGCTCACTGTTTATGACTTAGATCCCCGTTATCTGGGACAAGGTTGATACCACCAGCGTGGACCAACGAGCACACGAAGTCTGGGCAAAAGCTCAAGAGCTCAAGGAGAAAAAGAAGGCTGAGGCCAAAAAGGGAGATAAGGTGACTCGGAAGGCGACAAAGGCCAGGCAGCGAGCCGAGATGAGCGAGCATCCAGCAGCTCCCCCACGCAAGCGAGCTCGGAAAGGACCTTCGGGGGCCTCAAAGGCTGCTGGCAAACGGCAACAGGATGATGTGCCGAGTGAAAATGACGAGCTCCCGGAGGATGCACGCGTACTCGAGAACGCAGCACGCTCGGAGGAACAAGATGCCCAGGAGCGAGGGTTTTTGTCGTGGCGATTGCGGGATGCCGAGGCGATCCTCTTGCTATGCAGTGCGGTCAAACGGCTCTGTGCTCGAACAGTTACCCTTGAGATGGCTAAACAGGGACACACGGACTTGGTTGCCTATCTAACTCTATGTGCAGAGGTTAGTAAATTTAGCCTTGCTTTCTTTGCATGTATGCTACTCTCATTCTGTTTCCAGTTGCGTGGCGCTTCACGCATTCGGCCCAACCATCACTTTGCATCACATCTCGCAGCACAAATCGAAAGATTCGGGCCGATGCATCAGATATGGACTTATGCGGGGGAGCGATTGAACTATACGCTCAAAAGTACAAATAACAACCGCCATCGGGAAGGTCAACGAGAAAAGACCTTCACGACTGCATTCCACTGGCGCCGAGATGCCATCACTCGAGTGGGTCTGGTTTCTCTTTGGCTTGAGCTCCACTAATCGAATGCAAGCTTTCCTTGATTGCCAACGACAAGGACGATATACTTGCGGAGTGGGCGACTTCCATGCTAAAATTTGACCATGGTGATCTGCGTGGAACGGTAGGAGCTGAGACCTTGTCCTCGCGAGGTGAGTTCTTTAGATAATCACCGGGTGGATGCTCATTTATGTGCAATAGTTGACACAGTGCCCACTACACGAAATGCCAAGCCTATTCACCTCGAGGGTTGGCAAGCTGATGCGCTATACCGTGCCTTTGTGCATGCTCAGCCGGACATTGGTATTCGTCGGGCCGTATATGAGAATAGCGACGAGCCAGTTTTGTCAACAAAGGTGTACCATGTCCGGGAAGTCGTCTTGCACAGACGAGTCTTCAGTATGTCCTCATTTAAGGACTCGATTATCACGGCATGTGTGGTGGAATCACCAGGCAAAGTTGCAGAGCGGGTTGGTGAGATTATCGAGTTATGGGAACACAAACAGCTCGTTTCAAACGATACAAGTGTCTCAAACACGTTCGCTCTTGTGCGCTGGTATAAAGCGTCGCCGATTTGGGCACCTCGTCCAGTCTGTCTTTGGTCCGACAAATTGTGAGCCGTCTCCCTTATTTCTAGCCAGAGAGTTGATGCATTGATCCTGTCAAACTCAACAGCGCTCATTTGGACATTGAGATCCACGTACGGAATGAATATCTCCCGCAACAAGCAGTAATTCACGTCACTGACATCCGCTGTCATTGTGCTCGAATGAGCGCAAATATTGACGGGAATCATGTCTGGCTAACAATTGGGCTGGAGCGGGTACGTACTCACCCTTGGTTCACGAGCTGTGAATAACCTTGCTATATGGCACAGGAGTGATTGCTGTCCATAGCGCATCCACTTTTTACCATATGCTTAATAGTACTAGCTACACGCACGCATACAATCCATTCAGGCACGGAAACAATTTACAACAAGTCTTGAAAAAAATTCACGCATCCGGCATATCAACATCCTTCTCCTCGTCCACCTCCCATCCTTTCGGGCTCGCCTTGAGCATGTCGCGCTGGTGAGGAGACAGAAGATCGAACCAGGATTTTTTTAGGTGGCACCGATACAAGGCCCACACCGGTATATCCGCAGCCTTGCTGTTCTCGGGATCACGCTGACCACGGTTGCTCTCAGTCGCATAATAGCGGGGTTGCATTGCATGTGGACCAGCCAGAAGTTTTTCGTCCATCGCCTGAAAGATTTTGTTCCACTGGGCAACTGGTACGTCAGGAAAAGATGGCACTTTCATTACAATTTGAAATTGTAATTTGGTGTAATTACATGGATTACATGGATTTATTCAATTTTCTGTAATTACAACGCGAGGGTTTCAATTATGCTAAATTAGCAGACTAGCAACTAAATTAAAAGGATTCCATAATAGACTTGCAATGAGGCAACACAACAAGTGTGTCAAGGAATGAGTGAAACAAGGATGCATTACTATGTAAAGGGTACAACACGATGCTGTTAAATGACAACACAAAAAATAATAAACCATCCACTTGGGTCACCATTGTGGAGTGCTGAAACCTTGGGCAAACGTGCAAGGCGGCCGACCGACCGAGCAAGCGAGGGATAATCGGTAAGGCACGAGATGTCATCTGCACACCAGAGACGGCTTCACCACAAGCGCGAGGGTGCGACGGCATGGACGGGGGTGAGTTTGAGGGGGCGATATGGCGCCGGAGTCGAGGCCAGCCGAGGGAACGGGGGTGTGTGAGTAGGGATGTAGGTGAACGGCCAGGTGGCCGACAGACGATGAGGGGGCCGAACGGGACGGCACACGCGCATATGGGAAACGCGACCCCCACGGTGAGGACGAGAACGAGGGCGAGGGCGATAACGTGGGTGAGAGAGCGCGACACGGCGGTGGCATCGGTATCGGCAAGGCGCGAGGGGGCGTGCGCGCAAGGCAAGCCGGCCCGATAAACAGGCCGGCAGGGCGGGCAAGCACGGGTGTGGGCGATTATGGGAGGTCAGGGTGTGCGAGCGACCGCAAGGACGGGGAAAGGGTGCAGCCGACGCCAAAATAGACGGGGTGAACGGTGAGCGGAGGGGTAGGTGTGGTGGAGCGGACGGCTCACCTGGACAAGCCCGGCGCTCAAGCAGCAAGGCGCGGGCGACCACTGCGGGCACAAGGTAAACAAACGAGCGGCGAGGGTTAGTGAGCAGCAGGGCCGAGAAGCCCGCGGCCCAGGTGGCGGGATACGCGGCCTGTGCGGGAGGACGGGTGGGAGCGGTCAGCAGCCGATGCAGCAACGGGCGCGGAACTCACCTGCGCGTGGACGACGCACCGTCTTGTGGAGGGCAGGTCGAAGGCAAGGAGCGAGGGTAGGCATGTGTAGGCGACCCAAGGACGGGCAAAGGTGCAGCCGATGCCAACATGGGCGGGGTGAACGGTGAACGATGGGATAGGCGTGGTGGAGCGGGCGGCTCACCTGGGCGGGCACGGCGCTCAAGCGGCG
>WSTG01000469.1:0-17973 GCA_019616325.1 Ceratobasidium sp. 394
GGGAGGAATGGGATGGTGAGGAGGGAGGGTCCCAGGCTGAGCTGGAAGCCGATCGCGAGGCTGATGAGGAGCAGGAGGAAGGGGACGGCGATGGCAAGGTGACCGGCAAGGGCAAGGGCAAGGTGAGCTTGGCATGGGACGATCTGGATCGCGAGGTTGCTGAAACAGAGGTCGGCAAAGACGAGGACGCACCTACGGCCCCTAAAGCACAAGCCAAATTGAAGTCAAGCTCCTGGGACCTTGCCGAGGCTGCTCGCATGCCAAGGGGGGGGGGGCGAAGATCATCGAGCCAAAGGCCGCAAAAGCCCAACAGACTGTTGCGAAACCGAAGCCGTCGACCTCTGTGAACAAGCCAGCCTCAACAACACCTGCCAAACTAAAGAAAGCAGCGATCGAGGGAAAGGTGGGCACGACTGCAGACAAACCTATTTATGTGCTGAGTCAAGACCCACCTATCGTCATCGGAGTTGAATCCCCATCTTCCTCGCTTGTGGTTCTCAACGACGATGAATTTCAGACCAACAACAACAAGGGTGCAGGTCAGAAACGCAAGGCAAACACGAGTGAAGACACACCTAACAAGAAGGTTGCTTCGGGATTGAACGAGGAGACCCCCTACCAGATCCTGGCCAAGGCTGCCGACCCAAAGCACCTCTTGGAGTTCTCCGATCGCCAGAGCATCTCCAACTTCTTTAGCTACACAATCTCGGCCAAGGACCAGCAAATCGTGGCGCTTCAAGAGGAAGTTCGAGCCGAGCGTGCAGCCAAGGAAGCGGTGCAGCAAGAACTCAACGCTCTGCGGTTGGAATCGCGCATCAGAGGGATTGTTAAAGCGCAGGTCAGCACTATATTAGACCAGCTTGGCGTCTCCGCACCTTCTGCTCGCGTACCTTCGCTTGGGGCTGAGGGACTTGGTGCAAATCCTCACGGATTTGGCGCCAATGTTACCGGCCCGACCCAACCCTTGGGCTGGCCATCAAATACTGGCGCTCAAGGTGAGTAATACATTATATGGTTGTTCTGTATGCTGATCATCGATTCAACACTAGCAAACCCCCCATATATGGGGGCTGCTGGTCCGTTCCAGGGTGTTAGCACCAATCCCTTCGGCGGCGCTCCCCAGGATTCACTTCCTGCACCAGCCACATCGTTTGCAGCCCCCAATGATGGCCATAGCTTCAATGCTGCGGCGTCGGGGTCAGGAGCTCCTATGTAGCCTGCTAAGATGTGACACTATGGACGCTTTGTACTTACATTTTCATTTTTGATTCAAACCTTTGTTTTGTAGAAATAGATGCGATTTGTGAACCAGAAATAAGCATTGATGAGAGCATATAAGTACATATAGATCTAAGCAGCACCTGGAACGGTTGCCTGTGGGCCACCCTGAAAGGCTTGAACACGGGGATTTCGTCCACACGACTCCGGGAAAAGTGTTGTGTGGAGCCGTTCGAAAAAATCTGGCTGTCCCCCAGTCCATTTTGGGAGATAAACTGTACGGATTTGATTGATTCCTACAAGGCTGGTGCGCACATTGTGCAGCCGCAAGCAAGTTTCGATTAATCGCCCACGTCCTTCCTTGTCAGTCGCACTCAACGGCATGCGAAGGCGAGCAAATGATCCCTGAATCGCCCGCATTCCCCACTCGACGGCTTGTCGAGCTGAAACAACAGCGTTTGAATAATCCCAGTGCTCCAAACTCTCTTCCTTGCTGAGCCCAGGAAACCGTGTATTCCGCTTCAGAGGAGTATGTATCTTTGGGCTCAAACGCTCATCATTCGTCAGGAATGCACTGTCAGTGAGTACAAAATAGCCATCCGGGGTGTTGTCGATCAGCATATCATAGACCCCCAAAGTGGCAACACGGACGTCGTGCCAGCTACCAGGGGTGTTGATCCACGCCTCGATAATCATTTCTACATGTAGATACAGGTTTACCATCAATAAATGCAGCTCTGGGAAGACTCTCACCTTTTGGATTGAACACAATAATGTTGCTGACAACATGTGCTCAGCACCACCCGTTGTACATCGCATTCTGCTCAAGCGCATCCGAGCTGGTCTGGCACAGTAAGTTGAGACCATCCATGAAGCCAAATGCACCATCAATCTTTCGGTGCCGAGCGTGGATGATCTCGGAGGACTCCTTCATTTCCTCGGGGGTTGGCCAAAGGAATTGCGCCTTGGGTAGCTCCCGAAGGACTTTGAGAAGCAGTGGGATGGCAAAAGTGAGGTATCGAGACAGCGTTGCAGGCACCAAAGCAAAGATCTGCTCAATGGCAGTATCCCCCGCGGTGCAACAGAGGTAATAGAGTGTTACACCAAGCCCTCCAGCTGTGTCAAGTGATCGAGCGCCAGGACAGGGCCTTCCCACAGGATTAACGTCACCCCGGGTAATTGTTGACTTGTCCCATCCTTCCCGAAAGCCAGCATTGAGGATGTAGCTAAAGGCAGCCTTATCCAAACCCATAGTGAGGATAAAGCCGTTGTCTTCCCGGCTGTGATAAAGTGCAAGCCAGCTAGATTCATTCCTAGGCTCTGGCATAAGTTCTCTTCGACGCAAAAAATATCGTTTCCGCTGTGCTTTTCGCTTAGCAATCGCAGTGTGCCCAGCTAAGAGAGTAAAAGCCAGCATGAGAATAATAATTGTGCAATTTCTTGTGTGCACTGCTAGAATTGAGTTGCCCGAGCCCCCAGATAGCAAGAGACGGGTCCTGGATTGCGAAGTGAAGTGCATATATGCAGCTTCAGGGTGTGTCATAGCGGGGAAAGCGGCAGGGTTGCTGGAGTATTGGGGTTTCTAGTGCTTAAATAAGTCGCTGTATTGGGCCTGATCATGGCCCAATATGGTCTAATCGCTTCATTCATATATTGAATTATGAACTCCAATGGCTGTATCATACATTTTTACATCTGGAATGGTTGGGAGGCCCTCACGCACAAATGGCCTTACGGAAGGTCACTTTTGGGTCGATTTGATATATTTGGGCCCCAGCACTTAGCTGGTGTCGGCCCAATTCCTGCCGTCTCCGATCAGCCCGTTTACGCCAGCCTAAACCAGCCCAAACCAGCCCAAATGCTTACGGGAAGGTATCCATTGTACTCATACACTGAAACTAAAAAGTGTGTGTATATGTGCTCAAATGTATTCGCTCTATTATCCCTTTCTCTTACAGTTGCACAATTGAGGGGGAGTGTAAAATACATATGTGTAAACACACAAAGAACAATATAGTGTTAGCCAGAACAATTGCATAACCAAAAGACCTAGAAACACACCAAAGGTACAGCCTTGCTGGCTTGGTGCAATTTGGGACTATTCTAGCATATAGGCTCTCAAGCATATATAAGGAGTGCCTGCGGCTCTGTAGGTAGTCACCAGTGAATTCATTCCATTTAACGATTACTTGCTATACACCTTTGGCGTCGTCTTAAGCACACTGTGCATCACGCCTTACACGTCCATAGTTAGCATTACTATTTGTATTTAGCTATCCACGTATCTACATTTTCTACAAACAGGGGGAATAAAGGGTGTGCTCTGGACAAAGACTAGATGACCTGTCAAGCTGGCTCAGTCTCCAGATATAAACCAATAGGTTGTAAGCAATAGTCCTTTTGCCTTTTTAGTATATGAGTATACTAAATGCAGTAGATCCTGAGTCATGTGACCAAGGGACTCAACTTTTCATCCAACCGTCAGAATGCTTTTGGATGTTGCCACAAATGGTCAGAGGACCCCCTAATATAGTAATGAGTGCTTAGGGGTTGAGTGATAAGCCGGGGGAATGAGACACTAAGAGGAGCTAGGGGCTGATCCATATCACCACTGTTTCCTTATTGATTTGGCTCAGGAAAAATACTATAATTAGCAGAAAAATTCCCTTATCTTCTCTAAGCCAATATCTAATCTAAGTTAGGTTAGGATAAGTTGGAATCAAGTCAAAGTCTTAGTGAAGACTTCAGATCTCAAGCTGTATGTGTTACATAACACCCAAAGCTCATTAAAAGCAAACACACAGAAAAAATAGCAAAGCAAGCTTGAGTACAAAGTGGAGTCAGTCTCTTGTAATAGTTATTCACCAGTCCATGCACGATAACTACACCCAAAACACATTTATCCATTGTTTACTTCCACAGTGCTGTGTTGGCAGTCTTGTCTCTCCCCTTGTGATGAGCCAGCTCCTTGAGCAATGCATCATATACCCAACCATCCAGCCTGTCGCACATCTCATCCAATTGCAGAGTGCGCCTAGCCATAACCAATGTCAAATCATCCCAACATGTCAAAAGGAACCTAAATTCAGGAAAGTGGTGAGTGTAGGTATTTCATGGATGAAAACACTGCAAATACCCACAAAGCTAGTTGTTCAGCCTCATGAGGCTGCAAATGATGCAGAAAAAAGTAACTTTCCAGCCGCAAGCTTTGTTCATTGATTGGCCTTGGCTTGGGTTCTTTGACCGGTGGTAATTCGACAATCTGGATGTTTACCGAAAGCACCTCCAGCACAGAGAATTTTGCTAAAAGCTGCAACTCATGGGGTGAAGCTGGCTGGTCTGGCATAATGAGGTGAGTCAGGGTTGTCTGCCAGGTGCCACAGTGTGCGAGGAAGTAGTCAAAGGGGTGTTCATGTCGAAGGCAGACATTTCGAAGACCAATTCGTTTGAGTGGGATCTGTGAGGTGTTGGGCATCAAGCTGTCGGACCAGATCTCATAAGGCCCTGACATGGACAAAGGGAACCAGAGGTCAAGGTCCTTCAAATATTTGCCATTTTCCTGAAGAATTACGATGGCCTTTTCGAGGAAACGGTCTTGCTGTGACCCCTCGAAAACATCCAGCACTGCGGACTGTATGCCAGCAATAAGTGGTTGCACATGGACTAGATGAAATAAGTCTCTTGGCCAAGCACCCCGAACTGCTAAGTGGGAAAGTTCACCAAATGAACCAGCTGGCACCTGAAGATTTGCTGTATCGATATTGGAGCCCCGGTAGAACCACAGAGTCAAGACCTTCAACCCCTGTATCTGGCCAGCTGCGGCTAAAACTGAGCTGCATAAAGAACCAGACCCGAGACCAAGACTTCTCAAGGCTACCATCGTGGTCAGGGCACTAGCCAAGTCAGCCCAGTTGCCCAATGATGACTGGCCTGCTTTGACAAAGAGATCCAAGTGTTGAAGGCTTAGAACATTTGGAAGGATAGCCGTGAGTATGCGATTACTGTCTGGTTTGGTGATCCAGGGGACTCCGCAATCGGCCACAGAACCTGCACGAACAACTCTGCATGCAGTGCCACAAAATAGAGTCAAGATTTGAGGTAGCATGCTGGAGTGTGCATTGTCACGTCGACGCTTGACAACTAGTTCTTGGAGGTTTGGCAGGAGGGGTAGATGTTGTGACAGGCTGTCAAGGCCTCGCCAGCGATATCCACGTGTGCTGTGACTGTGCACCTGTAGTTTGTGAACCATCCCGCTATAGATCTTGAATCTAGCCAGCCCATGCTCAGAGACCAGTTCACCAAGTTGAACCTAGATCCTTCTATCAGCAAACATACTGAGGCATCATTTTATCAATTTACCTCCGGCCAGGCATTTCCTGGATGCAATGTGGGCAAATTGGTGTCTATGAGTAGCCTGAGCATGATCTCCAGACCTCGTATATTTCGCCAGACAAGTGGTGCTCCACAGTGAAAGAAACATTTGCTAACAGGCAGGCATGCAGCAACCTGACCCAGAGTAAGTCTATCAAAGATCATCATGAGCAGCTCTGGGGTGGTGATCACAGTACTGGACACTGGGGAAAGGGGCACTGATGTCATGGTGTTGGTTGAGCAGACGTGATTCATGCGAGCTTTGTCCAAAATGGTATAGTAGACTTATGTTTACGTTTGCTTACTAGCATGTGGGCCATGGTTTTCACGAAATTCAAGGGTGAGTAACATAAACACCGTCAACCTAGGGGGTGCGGATTTTCCGACAGCAGGAAACCGCACCCACCTAGGAAGGAGAACAGCACCTGCACTGCAGAAACCCCGCCGCTCAGGTGCAGTTATATTTGCGGAAAAGTCCATGGGACCTGCCTGCGGATTCTTGGCGAAAACTGCAGGCAGTTCCACCAGCTTTTCCGCGCCTTGTGTGCGGGTATTCCCCCGCGTGCATGTGGATTTCCCCTTGTTTGTGTGTAGATGTTCCTCAAGTTGCCTGCGGATTTAAATAGAGCCAATGCAATCTAATTGATCTAATCTGGAGCTACATGCATAAAATCCGAATTCTTGATACAGATAATCCGCAGCCAAACTATGGAATGTCCGTGGCCAAAATACAGAAAGTCCGAAACGCAAATGCAGGGAATCTGAAGTACATGTGCGAAAAGGTCAAATACAGCGAAATATCAGAACACTACATACAGACAATCTGAACACAGACGGCGAAAATCCAAAGGCAAAGAGCAAAAAGTCCGTATGCTATACACACGCCGAACCGACACTACGGAATCTGTAGCTTGTATGCGGCTTGTCTGGACAAGGACTGCGGATAATTAGTTGGTTTATTGGTCAACCCAGGCAATAAATTGGTACTTACTAAATACCCAGTTATTTGCCCACCTTTCCCCCTCCAGCGCCACGCTTGGTCCTATGTTCACAATTAGTACCAAAACATTGGACCTGTTCTCACACTTATGTATTTGACCCCGGTGCCCCTTCTTTGCCCAATTTAACCCGCTCCACCTTCAAGGCTGCATGTGTGGTCGTTTGGGCCAGGGGCTATTAGGAGGGTGGCATACAGGGGGACAGCGGCGGGGTTTGCTGGCGGAAGTTAATGGATTGGAGGGCGTGATGGTGTCTGACAATCTAGGATCAGGCGGTGCTGCTTAGATGAGGCTTAGCCATGCGTTTCACAAGAATCAGGATCTGACTTACTGCCGGAGCAATTGGTGATTGGTAAGTAGCGCTGGATTTGATCTTGTTTTTCACCCCAGGCATCACTGACTGGCATGTTACCACGTGTCATTGTAGTCGGTAAAATCTATAGGAATGAACACTACCTAATAGCGTGTCACTAATTGGAAAGGTCAAAGGTTAGAAGTCAGTCCACACCCAGAGATCTCCGCAGGTACAGCGCGTGTGAGAAAACTGAAGGTAAAAAAAACCGCTGGTACGGCGTGTGCGGGAAAACTGCACCTAGGGCGGAAAAACCGAGGCAGGAAAAAAGTCTGCACATAGAAAGTGTGGATAAAGAAAACCGCAGGTCCAGTGTGCGCGGAAAAACCGCACCCAGGGCGGAAAAGCTGAGGTAGGAAACAGGTTTGCATACAAGAGGTGCGGATACAGAAAACCGCAGGTCTGGCGTGCGCGGGGAAACTGCACCTGCGGCGGGAAAACCGGAGCTGGAAAGGAGTTCCGCACACAGAGGGTGTGGCTTTCTGCAGCTGACCGAAACTGCAGGGATGGTTGTGTGCAGAAAGCCGCACCTGGCCTGCAGCTTTCTCAAAACCCGCAGGCGGACTGCGGACTATCCGTAGGCCTCGGGTCCACAGTGACATCAGGTGCTTTTATTCTTAATGACCTAGTTCAACCAACCATCCCGCAATCAATATGCGTTGGCACCACCCACGTTTTATTCTGTACCTAGTTCTCATATCACGTCACCGTTGTCAAAGTTCTCAGTCATGAGTTCATGCTTCTCAATCAAAGCCAATGCCCACGGGGAGAGTAGTATGGGGTCAATTGGGAACCCCAGCTTCATAGGACAGTCAGCAAGCACGTAATAGAAAAACAATGCAACAGAATACAGCACCTGCTGTGAAGCTGAATCTGTGGGGACAGTGACCACACAAGACGATGGTGCGAGTTCCTGAAATTGGAGCCTAGTGAGGTTGGTGAGTTTCCAGTAAACATTGGTATTGTTCCAAGAGTTTGAACAGACACATACTCAGATGTGTGCCTTCCCAAGCTTGCATCAGCCCTGGCTCGCTTCCGCCCTCCATCTTCTTGGTCTGTATCTAGCATTCTGGGCTGCGCAAGTGATTGTTCATCGCTCCTGCCTGCTAGATGAGCTCCATTGGGGTAAGGTAACCCAGGCAATGTAGTTATGCTATCCCGTGATTGACGTTTCCCGCTCGCTCGTGATATCGATTTCTGGCTTTGGCTTTCTCCACGCTTCACTTGCACTCCTTCGTCCAAACTGCTGGTGAGCTTCGCCACCCCATGTTGGGCAATGTATGCCTCAACAAGAGGGTCTAGTTGGTCCTTCTTGTTCTTGTAGCGCTCACGCCAGGACTGCCATGTATGTCCACCCGACCACCTTTTATACTCAGCCTTCAAACGTTATATCATGGCACGGATATGCAAAGGACGCAGTACCCACTGTTTCAACCATGTCTTGATAGGCTCGATTTCCCTGTCTGCCAGCCAAAGAATAACCAAAGTGTGTAGCAATCCAAGCAACAAGAAACTGGTCGTCCTTCTTAGTGAATTCATTTCGTGGCCTACCCAACTAAGTCTTTCAGCCTGATCAAATAACTAGGTGGGAATCATATGACTGACCGTCTCAATCCCATTGGTTTAGGCCTCTCAGTGTTTCCCTCTGTATCAGGAGCATGCAGCACAAAATTATTGCAATCGATGCAGGACAGGAGCCATTCGGGGGTCCCTAAGCAGACTGTACCCTCAAACTCCATCCATTCATCACCTTCCCACTTGGTGTGGCGTATAACAACCTGTGAGTTATTCAGTTCACCACTAGGATCGCCCCCTCGAAGCTGGAGCAACATCAGTATGGTGTAATGGTGCTTGCCAGATGCTGAGCAAACGAACCTGAATAGCTGCACGAAGTTGATCCATGTCAGCTTCATGCAAGGATTCATGTAAGCAAAACACGATAGGTTGATCTTCCTTGATGAAGAGGATCAGCTCTGAGTATGGGACTAATTTGCGTCGATTTATGCTTTCTTGAATGAAATCCATTGCAACCACGTATCGTGTCGAGGTCGTATGCATGCTGATGAAGTTTGCTCCCGCCGGTGTGCATTGGTCAACAAGGACATAGTCAGCCTTTCTGAAACTGTTGACTAATGCACCCCCATGCCCCTGTATTGGAAAAACATTGGTAAGTGCTACATATGTGAAGCCTCTGGGGCTTACATACTTGGATATTTCTCCTCAGCTCCGGCTCAATTTCTTTATGTCTGTCTAGATTTTGATCCAACAGCAGATAAAATTTGAGGGCCATCCCTCCCTTGCCCACAAATAGTGAAGGTTTCAGCCTCATGAAGAATGACACAGAGCTCAGTTAAACAAAGAGTGGAGGAGCCAGAGTGTGATGGTAACGTGGAGTTCCCACAAGTTAATCCTAGAGCCAGATCAGTGTTTCTGTTAGTTCAGGGTGAAGTCCCATCCACGGTTTGTTTGCAATTACATATCACAGAGTGTGGTTGGAATTCGATGGGACTGCCTAAACACCTCGACTGATTTTCGATCAGGCTCTGCTGCTGTTGCCTTAAAATACCCTTTTGCCTACATGCCAATTTGATGCTCTTTCATCGACTCCTTTCATGATGCCCACATTTCATTCATGCCCTGATCGCGCACTTATGATACCCGAGGTGCTCGGTCTGATATTACAATCCCTCAAGTTGGCTGATTTAGTCCCGCTGCTACCGATCAACAGACTTTTTTTCTCCCAAGCAGCATGCAATATATGGAGAGAGGTCCCTGGCTTGCAAGTGTTGCTTCAGTTACTCACCAGCTGTGATGCTTTTCCACCTGACGGCGGTCAAATTCAAGTATGTTATCTAAGCTTCAGTTCAAGCTACTGTGCTAGTTCTGATTGCTGCCGACTAGGTCTCACTCACAGTCCTCAATCGGACAAACCGAGCCCAATGGGATAGGTTCAATATATATGCAGGATTTGTTCATACGCTATTCGTTTATGGCTTTGGAGACCTAACCCAGGGCTGGTATGAGTTTGTCACTTCGGGCGTCCAGGATGAGGAGCGATCCCCACCTCTTCTACCCAACCTGCGCAGACTTGTCATTGACCGGCACTCCAGAGGCGAGATATCTTGCAGGGCGCTCCGCAACATCATGTCCCTTGTCTACGGGCCATTGTGTACTTCTCTTGAGCTCCGTGGCTCATTCTCAGGCTCTGGGGACGTCAACAGTGATAGCGAGATCAATCTTTCTCAAGCTTTGTCTATTGTTTGGGGCAGTACCAAGCTGCAAACACTCGAGCTAGCTGTCTGGTCGGGCCTAACCGACGCAGGATGGTCAGACCTAGCCACAGGGTTCAATAGCACACGTTCATTGACTGACCTCAAACTCGACATATGCATGCTCGAAAACGACTCCTTTGCAGCGGTTGGGCGTTTGCCCCACCTACGGCACCTCACTCTGCTAACCAGGCCGGTATCCACTGCGTTCGATGCCGACTTATGCCAGGTTCTGCATGTGTCAAGGGGGTCTTTTGGGGCTTTGGAGCAACTGAACATTACTGGCAACTGGGCAAATCGTTCAATCATTTCACTCTCCTGTTTGGCGGCTCTGTTTGTCAGGTCCACTCAATCACAATCAACCTCTTCCGAAACAGCAATTATATCGATATCGAGGCCCTATCTAACAACCTGCGGGACAATGCTCCAAGCCTCACATGCATCGAATACCGCTTTAGTGCACAGAACACCATCAAATACCAATATTTAGAGCCACTTATGGACAAGCCATTGACCTCCGTTACACTTGACAAAATTTGTCTGGATGAAGAGGAGGAAGAATTCAGCAGGCTTCTCCGGGGCTGTCGAATGTGGCGCATTTCGCTGACCCATTTTGCAATGCCCCATCAATCAATTTTGGCAGCCGATCTGTATATCTTCGCAGACTTCCCCTTTCTGCAGACTCTCGCTATCTGTGTAGACATCTCAGACATCGAGGCGCTCTCTAATCAGCCCTGGGTTCGTCGACCGATTAGCCGGCAGAGATTGCAACTGGAAAGTTGCTTTGCATTTGGTGGTATGCGCCATGCACTGCTGGAAAAATTTGCAGAGTGAGTTCTCCTGGAGGAAACCCGCCCAAGATCTAACCTTCTATAACTCCGTGAATAGACTCTTACTGTCCTGCTGGCTTGATGTGGGGCTTGTCATGATTCAGTGCACCGGTGGTGCAAGTGCACATGGACCCCCGGACATCCGACATGTTGGGGCGTACAATCACTTGGTCCGGAAGGTCAGACAGAAAAAGGAAAACTGGGGTAGCTGGGCTCATTTACACGCCATGTGAACGGACATTTGCCTTGAGACTTGACATGCGCTCAGTGCTATATATTTACAGCTCTATGCACTGATCCGGATTGCCATGATGTGTCTCCCCCACTCATAGAGGTGAGATACATGAATCCGACCAAATGAACAACGATTTGCCTCCTTGTCAATCATCAATAAATGTATTCATGCGATTTATGTGTAGTAACTTACAGAGGCAAGGGCAGAGATGAGGAGCAGTGTCAACCAGGCAGTTTCCCCTTGCTTTGTGGTTTGGAGGGAACTTGAGTTAGATTCCGAGCTGAAAGCAATTGCAGACAAGGTGGAGTTGCCAGAAGTGCTGAACCCGACCAACAACACATTAAGATGCATCCTTCTTTTTCTCCTATCTCTTTCCGGTTATTCACCCGTTGTCCCCGTTTGTCATTATATGCATTTAAATTGTAGACGCAACCCGTGCATTCTCCGTCCCTGCACGCATATAAGCGCTATATCCGTACTACTTTAGACACCACCCCATTTACTTCCACTGCACTTAATATTTGCACTGAAGTGATGTGTGATTTACTTCAACGCTTCATCTCGGTTTGGAGAGGGAGCTTAAGGTGGATTAGTCAGACGAGTTAAGTATGTCAACCACATGCCCTTCTAGGCAACAGCTTCTGCTTCTTTGTCGCCGGTTCCTGGATCACATCGGCCTGGGTACTTGCAGTAAGCAATATTACCCGCAGGCTCGCGCGCAACTTACCATTTTAGACTCTCTGGCCTCCTCAGTTACCTCGCACTTTCGCCCCTCGGCGGGTAGGATTGGAGGGGATTAGTAGGGAACAAAGGTAAGCAGTTAGCTTTACCTCAGAAGAATTGATTCTTGCTTGACCGTGGGCAACCTTGCTGAGCTGGAGGGGAACAAACAGCCCAGCCTGATACTACACTAGTACAGTGTAAACGGGGGATTTGATATCCTCTTCCCCAGATTGCTCTCTTTACTGCCTGCAGTGCCTTTTGGGGCAGCGGGTTGCACCTCTTTCGCTCTTCCGTTGAGTAGACAAACACGACTCTCTGACTATACTGTGTTTCGGTCTTCTCCTTGGTGCTTGCGGGCAGCAGCGTTTCGACTTTTGTTTGTGTAGCTATTAAAATGTGCATTCCACAAAAAGAAAAAGGAAAAAAGAAAAGAGGACAAAAGGAAAGAGGGGATCACGTGAGAGGAGAAAAGACGTATAAAGGCAATCACATGACCTACCAGGGATCTCAGCTCGTACTCCGTATTCTATTGTATCTCCACAACGGAGCATCATCCTGACAAAGCAATGGGCGGTAAGAAACCTACAAAGCAACGTGAGTCACTGTTCATCAACGTGAACATTCCACGGAGTCCTCTTACAAACCTGCTCTCAAGTGGCGACCAAGCAAGCTCGACGATCGGCGGTACCAGTAGAAAGGCAGAAAATGCGAAAGAAGAAGTCAAAGAAGGCTAAAATCATTCGCAGCAAGCGAGAGGATAAAGGCCCGGCTGAGCCGGAAGGAGATGGTTCTGGATCCACTGCTGCCGTCTAGGTGAACGGATAGTTTTCCCATATTGATTGGTTTTTCGTTGGCTGACCTGCATACCTTGTGTGCAGTTGTCAGCCTTACGCAGCCTCACGCATTAGGAGGATAAATGAGGAAGAATTCATGTAGAGAGATAGGCTAGCATTGACAATTTATGGGTTTTGATCACACAGTTAAACCTCCCGGAGATAAAGACACAGGTGGGGCTTGAATAGCCTCAAGCGTCACCCACCCCCACCTCTCGGTACCAAAAAGGTTAAAAGCAGCTTGACGCAAAGAGCTGAGGCATACAAGTACGAAGAAGGGACCAGACCGTTTGTCCGTAGCTTGCTTGGCATTTGCCGCATTTCCACCATACATGGTACGGCCTTGACCAACCCCGCGCTCCAACTGTTCAGATGTTTTACTCATCTCGTAGTCCTGCAGATTTTGAGCAAACACTCAAGATAGCTCAAAGTGCTGATTCGGATCCTTTTTGCCAGTATTGTTTGATGCCGCTCTCGACTAAGAACATTGTATGTTACAACTCTCCAGAAGTAAATGTAGTAGTATTGGATTTGCCTGGTTATTTGATCTATGTAGCTGAGCTTTTGAGACTACGGGCAGCATGCTTGGTCTGATGTGCCTCACGATCTTGTACTAGCTTTAACCGATCAAGCCTAAGACGGAGCCGTGTCACCTCAAGAACTCTTCAGATCGGTGGTATGACAAGGTCGAAGCTGTTGCTCGTGGAGGTCAGCATCAAGACCAGTTTACGTTCGGCTGCAATGTTTGACTCTGTCTCAAACGGAAGATTATCACTGCAAATCTATCAGATATTATTCACTGTATGAGAGTAAGTAAGAGATTTAGGCGTGCATTGCAGTTTCTCGCTCAATTGGGAGTGCTGCAGTCGCATATATAAGGTTTTCGCACTGCATGGAAGTCTCAGATGATGTGCGCACTGTGGGAGCCGAATCGGCGGAAATTCAGGATTTGGGTCAAATTACGTTGATGTGGGAATTTTGGCTCAGGCTGTATTTAAACTTACCTGGTGCCTGAGCGTTCTGGGACAAAAAAGGAAATTCCAGGCGTTGCGACAAATTTGAAATGGACACGGGTGGACTTGTCCCAGAACGCTTGGTACAGTTTGGCATGTGGGTAGCCATGTTTTGTGGCCCCTAGAAGCCGCCGTTCAGATTGTAACACACGTACATAGACAATATGAGACTTACTATTTCGATGTTGCTCTTTCAATTTCTGCTATTTGCAAAGCGAAATTTGAACGTTTCGGGGCCGAAGATTTGCGGGCAAAAGGGCCTTCGCACATAGGAAAACGCTAAGCGCCGAGCTCAGGGTCCTAGCGCTGGTGTATGGCAGACGCATGCAAGCAGCCGTTTTGAGCCTCGTGCAGCCCCAATACCACTCTACGACGATACGTGAGCCATGGAGGAGCTATTATACGACGTTATCGGACGAAAAAACCCATTTCTCGTGGACGAAGAGCCTTCTGAGGCTGGGTCCGAGGCTGAAGATCACCCTCCCATGCTACAGGCTTTGGAACAGTTTGAGGGCTTGGGTTTATCGCTAGGAGATTTACTGAACGCAGTCTTGTTTGGCGACAAATCGATTCGGAGCCATCAAAAGGTCGTCAACGCTTGTCGTGGCTTGTTCTTGGGCGATCTTTGGCCCGAGTTGTGACCCGTGTCCGACAGCCACAACACAAGCAAGTGCGTGGCAATCATCGCATTGAGGCCTGAGAATCGCTCAGCAATTGGGCTACAGCGACAACCGTTGAGATTCTATCGAGCGAACCTGCCAGTTTTGCAAAGACAACACAAAGACAACAAAGTCTCCTGCGACGGAAACCGATGTCATGGATGAAGAAGCGTTGAAGGAGCTTACCTTTGATGCGATGTATGAAGATATTAAGTGGTACGCACCAAGTCTGTATAAAGCACTGTCGGAGATATGTAGAGGTCCTGGCCAGGATCGGAATATGCTCAAGGATTCAAAGTGTGTGCGTATAGGATTGTTTTGGTTTCGAGTTGATTGTGACTCTGAGTGTTGTCTAGTGCCTCATGATTTTCATAAATGCGCTTGCAAACCAGATGTCGCACTTCAACGACAGGGTGCAGAAGCTCATCTGCATCTATTTCAAGGCACAAAGTGTCCCCAAGTCCGTATACCACATGGCTGAAACATGTGGGATCGTTACCAGCTACCAGTGGTCAGTGGACGCGCTAGCAAACATTGCCGAGGCTGCAATGGACAAAGCAGTCTCGATATTTGACGCCCAGCCGTGTCTGATCATGTACGACAATATCCGTCTCCCGTTTCCAGTCAAACATTAACATGGCGATAGTCTAACCGTAACCGACAATGGGACAGCCATCACCATGATTCCTCTGTGTGATTCTGCCGGGGCGCGCAACCTTCTATTCAATTCAACACTCTGGGAGCAGAACCGTCCCCGTGTTGCATCATTATATCGAGAGTCCGCATGACCCACTTGTCCAATTCCGATCTTTTCGACATACGAGATTTTACAGCAGAGAAGCAACGTGGGATTGACAACATCCTTTGATTCTTGTTTGACATGCGACTGCTCCAATCCTCATCCAAACGCGACAACCTAGTATTAGCAAAGCTCCCGCCTGTGCATCAATTGCGGTATGGACCAGAGCACCAGACACAACAGTACATGCTGGAGACAGTGTGCCAGGAGGAGGCCTCTTATGAAGGGAACTATGCAATAACTCTAGAGATATTCCTCCAACTGTGACTTTCAGACCCTGAAAGGCTTGAAAATTTGACTCGCCAGCATTCTTTACCTGCAGTTGGAGATGCATTGACAATTGCACGCTTGCGCATGCTTCAATGTATGAAAGCTGAGGATCCTTAGTATCTTGCAGCGACTAGTGTATTTCATAACAGTCTTTGGCTGACTCCATCTTGATATGAACTTTTGCAACGCAATTTCATATCATTATTACGGCAAAGCTTTGGCTTCTGTTCTTTTCACGAGATGCAGCCGTTTTACGTTGCACAGGGCTGAAAGAACCTACAGAAAAGAATGGGCCGCTCTACCATATTATTCATGAGCTCCTGCAGCATTCAACAACTGCGCGTTGTCTTGGTCTTTGGCTTGACACTACTGCAAGTAAAATTCTAGAGGAACTGGCTGAATGGATTAAAATCTCAGAGCCAGAGACAGTCTACGAAGCCACAGAAAGGATCTGGCTGGAACGTGCATCTAACCGAGCCCCGAAAAGTTTGGTGATGATCCAAACTTGTGCAATGCTATTGCACTCAATCGTGACCTGCTGCTCTGGTACGAAGTGCTTGTTTCTACCAAGACTGGAGATGTAGGGCGCATGGAAAACACCCTTCGTTTATTTTTGCTATGTTTTAGTGGGACAGTGTGCAAGAATTATGCACAAGAACTGGCTGAAACTATGCATTGAATGCGCTATGAGGCTCCTGGTGTCACGTGAGTTTATTTAACTGCGTATATGCGCATACATTTAAAGATCAAGGTATTCGGGGACCTCATTCGAGATGAATGCTGGGTCTTAAACACCCGAGGGCTAGCCAATATGTTTTCTCCATTTGATTTGCGTCAAGAGCTCAATAACCTGTCGATAAGGTGCTTTATATCTTCTCTGCTTGCTACATCCGTTGCTCATCGTTGCAGAAGCATGGTCCGCCACCTACCGGCTGCACCTGGGATGCCCATCGTAGGTGGAGCCCAGCCTTACCGGTATTCACAGCAGTCGTCCAGCACGTTGATGGATGCTTCCATGACTTTTATCAGTCCCGAGAACACTACGTACCAGATGTTGAACAAGATATCAACTTGTTCATTGCCCGACATAACGAGCTCCAAATACATGAATATAATCTCAACCGGCCGGAAACAAAGGACAAACGAGCACATGACTGCTTTACAGCTGGACGGGTCAATATCATGGAGAAACACTACCTTGGCCAGCTGGCTCTTGAGCGTGAACAGCACCTACGTAATAGGTCCACACTTGACCTTGCCCAGCACATGGATGTTCCACTCGAGGAAACCCTCCAGCAGATGGCACTCAAGCATACACAGGCCAGCAACCAAAACCCGATTATGAATCACATTATACAGTCGCTTCTTAACGATACAGGCGAACAAGGGAACACTGGCGATAATCTATTCTTTGAAAATCATGAGCCTGAAGCGAATGAGCAAGGGAACAAGCTTACGAGGAAACACGTCACATGTTAGGTAACGGTCGGGTGCCTAAGGTAAGTAGTTTGCTGTTCTTCAACTCTGGGTGCTTTGGGGGCTGGCCGGCGTCGAGCTTTTGGCTGGGATGGCGTTGAAATGATGGGAGCATTTTTTAACTTTTTCTTGGGCAGGGAGACTGGAGTCGGTTGCTAAAATGGTTGTTTAAATGTTTCAGCGGTCAAATTCACAAGCATAAGTAAGCTAGAGGGTCCAGGCGTAATCAGAGGGGCGTGGAGGGCGGCAGGATTTAATGGGGATATTGGTGGGTGGCTAGTCTCCGCAGAGTCGATCAAAGGAGCTGAGAAATCCACCTGGGACTCGATTGATTCTTGTTTTGCTTGAAATGTAACTATTGGAGCTTCCGTGGGTAAGGGAGCACCTGTAATCGTCGGCTGGGCTGGTGAACTTGTGGCTTGTACTTGCAACAGGCCATGGAGGTGTTTTGCGTTCTTGGTGCTCGATTTTGAGCCGCTTTTTTGCGCTGGTAGTAAGCCTCGTCATACAATCGCCTGTTTATCTTCTTCTCTTCAGCACAGGCTGTTTTCTCTTCTGGGGTCACATTAGCAGGTAGCCGAGTGCACCTAGCTGGCCGAGGTGGATCCTGAGGGGCTGCAGATGCTTCTGCTGCCTGGCGCTGTCGCTCAAGAGCTTCGATTTGAGCTTGCTCAATGAATCGAGCCCTAGCAGCATCTTGAGTCCGTTGATTTTCTTCAGCAACTTGGCGCTTTTCGCGTTCGATGTGCTCCTGGTCTACTAGAACTATCGAAATAACCCCAATTACCTCTACACCCCATCCTCCAGCATGTGTCCCGGCCAGTTGGAGAAAGGCAAGGAATTCCATCGAGACGATCCTAGGGTCCCAAGCGATGAGCTTGACGAGTTTTGACGAAAGAATCCAGTCCTCATCTATATCCCAATCCT
>WSTG01000470.1:0-17927 GCA_019616325.1 Ceratobasidium sp. 394
TGAGCCTTGTCAGAGGCGAGCGCGTCCTATACGCTAAGAGTTGTAGATACGATTACCAAGATCAATTAAGAACTCAGTTTATAGAAATGTTAGAAGACTAAAGACTAATCACACGGTTAGTTAATCTCTTAGGGGGACTGGCAGCGATGGCAGTCACACAAGTAGAACCGCTAAAGTATACCGGAGCGCTTTACCACAGTTTAGGTTGGGACTTAGCGCGACTTAGGTCTTAGCGATTGACTGGTCTTGCAGTGCTGATTACCGACTTATCAACCAAGGTAGCCTTAAGGGCTTAATCACACAGTGTATTCAAGACGGGGGATCACAATAAAAGGTAGGTAAAAGGTGAGATGCATTCAGAGGGCGACCCGACAGGGCTTTATATACCCGTCGGTCTGTTTGTACGTACAAATAGATCCAGTCTACAGGAACTATACTAATAGTAAACAAAGAGCACAGGCCAAGTCCAAACATTACCCGAAACCTTGTATCTTCCAATCCTTAGGTTTCCTATTGTGTGCGCACGGCGCATACATGTCCTAACATTGCCCAATATTGTGTGCGGAGTGTCAAGGTAGGTTCCACTATGCTGGCGCACTATGTTAGTATTAGTCGGTCAATGTTTGGGCTTGAGTACGCTTGCTTCCATATTGGGTCACAAGTCTCCATTGGCTTGGTTCCCGAGAAAGATAAGGAGTTTGACCCGATCCGCTGGTTCCCGTGCTTAAGTAAGGGTATGGCTGGAATCAGCGTCATCGGTTTCCTTAGTAGGATTCCTTTCTCGGAGTGATCGATCCAATTTCAAAGTGACATGTGAAGACTCTGGAGACCATCCTGGGTTGCTAAACGGAGTGGTCATGTGACTCACTAGATTCTGACCCACAAACCCGGAATCAATTATTTTGGCGGTTTGCTAGTGGACAGCAGATCTTAGGAAAGTATCAATTGGTTGACCACTTAGTGGGGGCTCTCCGTCGGTCCACTGGGGATTGTGTTGCAAGCAGATTTTGACTTGTGGGCATTCCTCCGCCAGTTACTATGTATGATTCTACTCCTGGCCGCGTTTACCGTTGGCGACAACGCCTCGGGTAGCATACCTTTTTGAAGGATGGTATTACTACTTCAAGTATTCGCTCATACCCCTGAGTCATGTGACCAAGGGACTTAACTTTTCATCTAGCCGTTAGATTGTCTTGGGATGTCGCCACAAATGGTCAGAAGACCTCCTAATATAGTATTGAAAGCTTTAGGGGTCAAGTGCTAGGTCGGGGGAAGTGCGACAGGAGGGGGAGATAGGGGCTGAATCATATCTCCACTGTTTCCTTATCGATTTGGCTTGGGAAAAATACTAAAATACATAGAAAAATTCCCTTATCCTATGTAAGCCGATATCTAACCTAAGTTAGGTTAGGATAAGTCGGAATTAACTTAAAGTCTTAGTTCAAGACTTCAAATCTTAGGATGTATGCGTTACATAACAGACATACCGCCCAGAACATTTTGCGGCAAAGGTAGCCCATAGGCCGAACCCTTGGCTTGTCTAACAGCCGGATATACGTACCGTCTATTGCGCCAATTGCGCCAGGAAAACCTTCATCCTGGTAAGCAAGCTTGATTTCGATTTTCTCTTCCGCCGTCGGCCATCGAATATATGCGGGTCGAAGCTTTCGTAGCGCACGTGTAACATGTTTACAGCAGTTATAGACTGATCCTTCGGACACCTCGATCGCCCAACTCGTTTTCGTACCAGTCGTAGAGCCGAATCGTATCAGGTAAGCGGCTAGCTGATAATGAACCGGTAGCTGAGGTTTTCGGCCTTTCGATTTGAACACCTCGTCATCTTTGATGAGGTGCAGGAGGCGATTGAATGAGGATTTGTTCAACCTGTATTGCATGAGCGGGGAATGTCAGCGCTCAATTATATTCAAGTTTAATGTACATACCGTAGCCAAGACTTATAGTACCGACCGGATTCATCGTCAAAAACTTGCTCTATACGCTCAAATAGTTTGCTCTTCTTGTATGGCCCGCGCAACCCGTACCGGCCAGATCGATGGCCAAACAGCCAGCGGTGACGTAGACGGATCGCTTGTGCTTGAATGACGACTCCGCTCATGCACAACATTAGCCCATAGCCTTGATTAAGCACGCCGGGAACCGGGTTGATGAGGTTCAAAGCCCCGAGCGCGATGCAGAGCGACCCAAACTGGGCTGCTTGCGTATACAGGAGCTCATTTGGGGAAACCATAGGCGGCAGGGTCAAAATTTTCTCATTGTCACTTGCTATGTGCTTATATGCGTACATCTTAGAACGTTCTAGCATATACCGACCGGTCATAGACTTGCGGACCCTATGCCGATCCAGACCGATCACCGGTACGACGCCAGGTAAGCATGTCCCACGCATGGAAGGCGATTTTCCGCGGTTCTATTTGATAAAAAGTGCTGCTTGAACGAAAGAACCAGCTCTTTCGTTCAGTTCTTTCAGGTCTTGCATGCGCGCTGTCGGAGGTAGAATCATTACCTTTTCTGGACAAGGTTTGCTCGCTTAGGTTTTTTCTTTCCGTGGGTCTGGCTCATGTATTTCACATCTCATAGATTCTTTCACGCAAAACTGCCCCAGAGGCAGAATTGAGTGCAGCTAGTGTGTATGTAATCTAGGGGCGATAAACAATATTACTAATATTACTATCTACGGGTCTGGGGCTGGATGGATCGGGGCTGGCGCTGGCCGGACGCTGGCCGAGCCTGGCTAGCGACGACGGCCCACCCCTAGCCACAGCTGTCCCCGACCACTGTCCCAGCTCTAGCCACCGGCCAGCCATACGCCAGCCACGCACCAGCCACGTCCCAGCCACGTCCCAGCCCGTCGCTTGCCCCGCTGGCTAGGCCTGGTCGATTCGGCGGTGAAGTCCTGTGTATTACAGGTTGGAACAACAGGCTCGAAGTAAGACGAGGTCAGGTTGCCGGTCGAACGAGCGAAAACGGACTGGTGCTCCACGGCAAAACAGCCAAAGAGTCAATTTGATGCCAACACACCGAATCTGCCACTCACCAGCCCACTCCAAAATCCGACTGACCGCAGCTGATCCGTTCTCACCCGCTTGATCATCCCATGAGCAATCACAGCGCCCCAAACCCCACAGAACCACACTCAACAGAGCACCGAGACCACCTAATTCGGAGCGTCGGGCCAAGAACCGGAGCGCCCGGGATCCAAATCAATAAAGCTCGGAGCACCGAGCCACGTGACAACAAATGGCGGCGTGGGAGAAACGCCCCAGACAGGCCGAATATCACTCGCAGCTGAGCCCAGCGCACGGATTCGCCCCAATCGAGTCTCACGCGCTCCACGTCCGAGCACGGAATCGAATATATATCCTCCTCTCGTCTTCCCTCGTCCACACGGAATGATGGCGACAACCATGAGTTTCCCCTCCTCGCCCTCGACACACACTCATGATATCATTCACGACGTACACGAGGCGCGGAGCGAAGTCGAGTCGATCCCGATTGGGTTGGCGGTTGATTTTGCGGAGGAGATGGAGTTTGGTATGGGCATGGGCGCGGGCGTGGGCATGGGCGTTGGGACTGGAAACGGGGTGGGGCCAGGCGATCAAATGTTATCCGAGTGTCCGATTTCGCCGTCGACCACGACCGAGTTTTCTGCATTCTCGCCGGCACAGACGTACATGACCACACCGCCAACCTCTCCCCTCCCAGAGCCAGAACCTGAACCAGGTCCGTCATGGAAGGGCAAAGGCCGTGCGATCCCCGCTCGAGTCGGTTCCGAATCGGGCACAGACCCCCGCACAACGTTCCAAACGCCGCCCGATACGAGTTTCGGCACGCCCGGCGCAGGTGGGTCCGGTTCGAGAGGACGGCCGATAAAGACACGCGAGGAGAGGGAGCGGCAAGATCTTCCGAGTATTATGCCGTTGTCGCCTGAGCCTTATCCGTCGCCTACCCCTCGGCCCTCACGTGTACGCGCCATCTCGGGCCTGTCGTTTTCGTCGCTGCGCGAGTCGATTGTGCATCATCGGTCGAGGTCGCGGTCGGGGACGGCGTCGCCAGCTGCAGGAGAGGGGTCTGGGGAGCGGAAACGCAAGTTGAGTCTAAAGGGACTGGGTGCGTTGGTGAGGAGGAAGAACAAGTCGCGGCCGGGGTCGGCTTTGAGTTCAGAAGTCGGGTCGCCTGCGTCGTCGGCATTCCAAACGCCTTCGAGTTCGTTGCCCAGACGGGCGGGGGTTCAGGCGAGGCCGAGTGTCGCGGGAGTATGGGAGGATCGGACCGAGGTTGTGACTAGGCCGGTGAGAGGGAGAGCGGAGACAGCGCCTGTGGTCGTAGGGGACTATTTCGGGTTCGGGTTCGAGGCGGAACAGATGGAGAGCGATGAACCAAGTCGGGAGGACAGCTCGGAGGTGGTACAGGTAAGCATACTGTCGTGAAAAACGGAAGCGTACTCAACTCGAAGCCGCAGATCGACTCGCTAGCTGAGGAGAAACCTCTGGCGCCCCTAAACCCGTTCGACACCCTCCCTCGCGAACTCCATCTCTTTATCCTCGCCCACCTCGTCGGTTCTTACATCTCGGACCACAATCATGCGCTGGCAAACAAGATATGGAGTGCGTCGCAAGCAGGCAGCGAGCAGGGCAAATGGCACGGCGAAGCGGCAGGACTCAGAGCGGTGGTTGGGACAGCACGAGTAAGAAAAATAAATTGGCAATAGACCGGCGGCTAACTTGGTCTAGGTGTCCCGAACGTGGAACGCGCTCGCCCACGACGGCACATTCTGGACCCGGATTACATACGCCGCGCTTGTCCCGCCCCGCGTCGGTGTTCCTGCCATCACGAGCTGGCTCCCGTCTGCTCTCCGACATGAAGCCAAGGCCCCTCCCGCGATTGAACAACTCGACGCTCAAGACGAGCGGGTCATGCGGCTAGTCCAGGCCGCGGGGTCATGTCTGTCCGAGCTGGATCTACGCGGGTGGACGAGATTTGGGGCGCCAGAGGTCAAGCGCGTGCTTGCATCGATTACGACGCCGGTAACACCAACAAAGCCCGAACCTAGTGCTAGCCCAGTCCGGTCGTTGCTTACTCTGACTCGATTCGACGCGCTCCCCGCTCCACCAACCCGGACGACCAATCTAACCCGCCTCATCCTTTCCTCGTGCGTCAAACTCCCGACTCAGGCCCTCAACGCCCTCCTCTCGGCCAGTCCTTCTCTCACTCGTCTCGACATGCGCGCTCTCCCTGCTGTCACAGACGAAACTTGCGCGATCCTGGCCATACGCTGCCGTTCCTTGACTTGGCTCGACCTCGGACGTTGCCCCACCCTCGGCGCCTGCGCGTTGCCCTCTATCCTCGGCACCAATACCGATGGCGGCCTCAAACGTCTCCGCGTACTGCACATGTCGGGCTACCCACACGTCGACACCTCGATTTTTAAGCAACTCGGCGAGACTCTCGGTGGAACACTCGAAACACTCGACTTTGCTGGCGTGTGGGGCGTAACCGACGCGTGTCTGGCCGCGTTCGTCGACATGGAACCGAGCGCCGCTCAAGTCGAGATGGCGCGTCTTGCCCAAGTCGAGCGCTGGGCTCGCGCAAGAGCAGCCGACGATCGTTCCGAGATCGTCCCGCCCGCACCATTTGTCTCTCTCACTGCCCGCGAAGCCGGACTCGACCCGACCCTCCCTGGCCCATTCTTCCGCCGGCGCGCGGCCCTCCGCCACCTGAACCTGTCTGGATGCCGGCGTGTTTCCGACACGGGCATCGGCGCACTCGCACACGCCGTACCCGACCTGGAAATACTCCAACTCGCGGGAATAGGCCCGATTATGTCCCCACCAGGCCTCGTCCGGCTCTTCCGCACAACACGCAAGATTCGGCGCGTCGACCTCGAAGACACCAACATTTCCGACTCGGTTCTCGAAGCCCTCATCCCACCCATCCCTGACGACGACCAAGACGAAACGACCTCAATCGCATCCGACGAGTCGATCCAAATCGCTATGCGCGCCGATCCCGTCCACCCAGGCCACGCGCTCTCTCACCTCGTTCTTTCCCACTGCACTCAGCTCTCTTCAGGCGCGCTTGCCCAAGCCGTGCGCGGCTGTCCACGACTGACCGTCCTTGCACTCGACGGCACGCCTGTGGACGACCGTGTCGTCCGGTTCTTTGTCTGCGCCGCTCGAGCGCGAGGGCTAGTTGGAGCCGAAATCAGTGCGACAGATACTCGATTCGTCGCTCGTGGCGGTCTACCTACCTCGAGCATCCGTCCGCGTCGGGGCACACGCGAATGGGCCACTCGAGGACTCGGATACGTCGACTCGCGAGACCCAAACACCTCAGACGCCGACGACGAATGCGACGAACGCAACGTGGTAGTCAAGACGTATTGGAGCTGGCAGTCGGTGGATGGGTTGTTAGAGCGGCGTCGTGCGTCACTCGCGAGTTCTGGTCGGCGGAATACGGATGTTGGGCCGAGCGGTTTGAGAGCTGGGCCGAGGTGGGGGAGGCATAGACACGACGAGCGGGGCGGGTGCGTGATCATGTAGAACTGATCTACTCTATAATTGTATGTATGTATGTATTTGTTGTATTTTGTTCGTAGATCTTGGGTTGTAGATTATGACCGTCACGAATTCAGTTCTTTTATGTTTAGGGACGGTACTCGCAAAGGACGAGCATCTAGGCATCGAAAGCTACATCATCTCAAGCCGCGATCCCCGAGCGGAGAACTTCAAGGCACAATTCTCCGATGCACAATTAACTCCTTTTCTCAAGGGCTTCTCGAACTTCGCAGTTCCAAGTCATCCGGTCCTGATTGAATACCTTTGTAGCTAGTTATTCCCGTCTTGGCGCTTACCACTCTCCCCGCCTGGCTCGTCTGACCCTGCAACGACAAGCTCGGTGGCCGATGGGTGATGACTAGGACAGTCTACGAGGGCTCAACTTAACGGGATAGGTGGGTTTTATTACGCATACATCCAAGAATCGCTCCATTGATTCACAATTGAGTGTCAAATACTTTCACCAAGCCAATCGGACAACCAGCCCAAGATAGAAAGCTCTGGAATCAGTGAACTCTATCAAAGATGGAAGATGGTTCGGTCATGAGGAGCATTTGTGCATGATGTAAGCGTTTGTATTCGTCTGCCAAGAGATAGGTTTCACCCGGCCCTGTGCCTGAATCAGTACTTGTATGTGAGCTCGCATGAGAGCGTCTTTCGCTGGGAGTACAATCCTAGACACGCGGTTGTGGTCGGCAATCATGTGGCGCTCACATATAACATGGCTAATCTAAATCCGGTCCCTCCAGGCATGACACTTCTTACTTCTTACCCCACGCTTGTATTGATTCTCCAACGTTGCAGGCCATGTCTCGCGCAGTATGCTGCTTCAACCGCCTCATGACCCGAAATACATCATTGTCAGGGCCCGTGGAGGTACAGGCAACTGGGACTCAAGTGCTGGCGAGTTGTTTCAGCCATTCATCAGCCGTACCCAACCCACCTCATTTACCAAGCTGATCCCAAGTCTGGGCCAGCCGAGATTCGCCACTTCAAGCTCATCGGCGTCCCTCCCAGCGGTTGGTCCTGGCAACAGGGCGACATCTTGGTTACGGAACGGTGTTGGCATTGTGTTTTCCCAAGATGGCAAGGGTCTATGGGAGGTTGAAAACGTTCCCAATAATGCACACTGGCAAGGCGTTGACGTGTACAATAATAACCCAGGTTAGACAGTCACCAATATTTCTTATCGCTACTAACTGTTTCTCGCAGCCGAAGAGTTGAATAAGGTACCGCTCGTTGGCCGCAGCTTCTCGACACACTTTGGTCCATTTTACGGTTATCCACATTGCTTTGCGACGTGGAGTTCGGCAGGTATTACCTCCACTCCTATATTCAACTTTCAGCCTGGACAACATCCCTTGGTCGAAGATCTTCAGGTCCAGCACACGGATGCTTGGTGTAATAACCCAAATAATGTCGTGAAGCCTTTCTTACTCCTTGAGCCGCATTCTGCCCCATTAGGTCGTGTTTTCTACGACACTGCAAGTCACATACAGCCCAAATTGTTCTGGTCTTCCTCGAAAGTGGGATGGAGATTCAGCATTCATCAGTCTCCACGGCTCTTGGAACCGTGTCCTTTCAATCGGTGCGTACATTATCAAGAGTAGAGATTCAAGTCTCACAATTGAATATCCAGGCTACAAGGTAATCCGCGTTCTGTTTAAAAATAGCAATCCTTTTGCCCTGTACGGCTTAACAAACGGCTTTGTGCCAGCGGTTTCACCCCCAGATCCCTCGAATTGCAATGGCACTTGTATTCGTCCAGTCAGCTTGGTAGGCAGGCTCTATTTCAGCTCGGACAAGACCGGAGAAGTGAGTCAAATAGCTTCAAGTCTTCATTACCTATGTATCAAGTTCGCTTATCCTGAAAGATTTTCGTGATCGAGAGCACGAATATCCCATAAGAATACCCGAGTAGCCGAGAGGGTAGATTTACGTTTATATTGTTCTTGAGTCTAAGTTTCTTGGAGACCGTGATTAGCCTTGTGCAACTCGGTCGGCTAGTGTGAGGGAGAAAAATGTTAAAAGAATTCAGGAGTAAATTTGGTATCAAATGGTACTGCATAGCTCGAGCGAAAACGATAGCTAGAGGTTGAGAGTTAAAACCACCGGATAGTTACCGCATCGCATGCTTCACATCCCGATGTCCAAGAATGCGATTTCCATCTCGCATGCCTTTCTGAACAATGCACTCCAGCGTTTGAGCTCGAACGGGTGAGGTGACATGCGTGCTATACTCTTATTGAAATAAGCTATTTGGGGTATGTCAGTTACGATGATGTTAGAGAGCAAAGCACATGACTTGCCTCGGTATTTCTCTCGGTCACCTGTATCCTCAGAATTTGGTTTGATCCACAGGTTATAGAAAATGGTGCCTACGTAAGAATCCCAAGGATGTATGCAATGGACATCAGATGTTTACCGACAAGCGACGGCTGACATACCCCTTTTTGTTGTAGGATCTCGCAAAAGTCTGCTCGCCATCTCTTGGTAACCCTAAAACCAATAATAAGCGATCAGCGTCTCGCCTTGATATTGGTAGGACACATACAATAATACACGGTAGTAGAAAGACCTGCAAGCTAAATTCTTAGGTAGCAAGTCACCGTGTCGCCCAACTTCTGGACAAATTCATACCTGAACCGGGTCTCATTCAAGAATAGGTCATGCAAGAAGTCGATATGCTTGCGAACTTGAGGTTTCGGTACTGCTTCCAAAACCGCTGACTTCGAGATTCTGAGATCCTCTGTACAAGCCTTCAAATGTTCGTTGGTATACTGGACGTTGCGACAAATGCTTCCAGGGGCGTCTGTACCCAGAATACTCCAGTCCTCGGTCTTGTAATACAACTCCAATTGGAATCGGACGTAGCTGTGGAGATAGATAAAATCTTGCTGCAAATCGGTCACTTGTGGTAATCAATTGCGAGTTAATGGTCTTGAATGACGTACGATCATGTATTCTTTGAAGCCATCCAGACTGGCCGAACCGTTCCCCATCTTGAGACAGAAAGGGTGATTCAACAGTTTAGTCCATAAGTCTTTGTTGTCCTCGATCAACGCGCCAATAAAGTCACTTGTCGGGGGATATCTAAATCAGTCATTCCTGTCGACTGAAAGCTTGAGCTTACTCTCCAGTCGCAGGTATGAATTGTTCAGCCGCGTCGCTTTGGAAAATACCATGAAGATGGCGAGCAGGGGTAGGTTCCGCTTGCGCGAGGCCAAAGGTACTTCGCCCGATGGAAACCTTGCTTGAGCAAGGAGCGTTATGAGCGTCTCGTACAATAGAACTATATACGAGGTTGCAGGTAAGGATCAAAAGGAGAAAATGAAGCAGTCTCATCGCGATACAATTAGCTCGGGGCGGTTCAACAAGGTGGATGATGTCAGAAAGCCCACTATTCGCTTCAATTTAGCTGGCACGTCCTCGATCAAAAACTGCTTTTTGATTTCCGGCGCTTGGAACGCTCCCGGTTGTTCAATTCCAACCATCCTTCGCACGTCCCACTTGTCGATCCGAGCCCGCTCAGCTCCTACCAAGTTACCTCTTCTACTGATTATGGCTGTCTCGACAGCTGCATGTTAATGGACAACATTACGGCCAATTGATTTTATTTCCCTTCAACGGCGTAAATCGCATCATGGAGATATGGGCAAAATCATTCGAAATTAGGCCAAGAAGGTTATTCCGACAGCCTCGTACCCGAACTTAGGTGTGTGCTCAGATACGGTCAGGACGGGGTTAAGGTTGTAAGCGCCGGGCTGTTCGATGGGGAGTTAGGGCCGGTTGCTTTGTCATCCGGAACTGTCACCTATGTGCTGCCTCAACTGCCGGCCGAACTCGTGTTTGAGCGGCGAGAGCCAAGACCACCCGCTCAGGCTCTTTTAGGCCGCCGAATCACCTTGGTCCTGCCCACCTCCAAGCCTCGACCTGCCTTGCTTTCCCACCCCGCCTTTGAGGGAACACTCCCGTATTTCTCGTCGTTTTGATCGAGGTACGCGTGCGGATAACTTGATAATGATGTTACGGCTAATCGTTAACGTGGAGTAGTACCTTTTCCCTCGACATGACTCATCAAGCCGATCCTAACCATGACCGCGAAGAAGTCAGTGCGAAATTGCGACTGACAAAAGCCTTTCCCTAACACGTTTTTCGCGTACCTAGCCTCATAGAACGATCCATCAGTTTGGGCCTGGGAACGTCTTTTTTCACGGAAAATCGTTCGAAAGCCACAGCGACCACTCGCACCACCACAGTTGGCGCTCACTAGTCCGCCCACCGATCGTTCGTCAGTGGATACACTTGGGCAAAATGTGAGCGCTCGCCTCACCTCCTTTCATCCTTCTTTCGAGCTCTCTACTCACTTGTCCCTCAATCAGCCACCGAGAACATACCGAACGCGTACCTTCTCGCCTGGAGTTGTTCTTTGACTTGGTCTTTGTCGCTATTGCACACCAGCTGAGCGATTCTGTCGCCGAGAACGCCAGCGCCGTTGGTCTCGCCAAGTTTATTCTCATCTTTTAGTAAGTATTCCCCATAGTTGTTTGCGTTCCGTGCCTCACTTGCTTGTTTAGCCCGACTTGGTCGCTATGGAGCGAGTAAGTGTCGCTTGTAGGCTGCTCTACAAATACTTAACCATGTGGTCCTTAGATTCCGCAACTTCGTCAATGCCTCAGGAACAGACGACGTGAGTACCTTCTCGGTCCGTCCGCTCGTCAACCTATTATTGTTTCGTAGGTCCTCCAAAGAATAGGCGTGCTATGGCTCATGGCGCTTTTGGTCGGTACGCAACTCGGCTCATTGCAATCTCGGCCAGAAACTAACCACCGGTCACAGGATACACCGCCAACGCATCCGCCATTAAACTAGGATCGCCAGCCTCAACCGAGACAGGCTCGGGAGGGGCGGAAGCCGCAGTACACGCCATCGCTCGTGGAATTCTCGCCGAGGTCGAGCCTAGCCCTACGCCCGAAGCCCACTCGTCGCACTATGAACGAGATCCAGCGCTCGTGACCGCCACGGCGTTTTTCTTGGTCGGAAAGTTTAGTCGGGTGGCGTTCCTTATGTACGTTGCAAATCTGTTCTTGGGCTGTGCGAGGTTCAACTGACCAGCGGATTCGGGCATAGTTGGTACGCGATCGCACTACCCCTGTTCCGGTCGTCTTTCCTACTGCAAATCACGTATCAAATGCTCAACTTTTTCATATACCTGCCGCTCTTATTTGTGCGGTCCCCTCCGGCAATCATTACCCTCGCCGTTGTCGGACTTGCGACGGACTACCTTCTCCGGTGAGAGATCTGATTCGTAGAATGCAGTGCAGGGACGTCTGATCCACATTTCCACAGTTATTTTGTCGGCGTTCCGATCGTAATCATTAACAAGGTGCTGAAAAAGTATCAGAAATACGGCCGCCGCGAGGACCTGGAGAAAGCCAGCGAAGGTGTAGATCCAACGGTAAGCCTCGTAGCTTGATTCACGGTCTGTACACTTACCCCGAGATTAGGTAGGCGTTTGCGCATACGAAAAGAGCCGCGAGAAAATCGCGCCGTATATACCAGGTGTGTCGAGTCTACTGTGACTCAGGTTTTATATTGATCTACATTTAGCGACAAATATTGAGCACTTTATCGAGCGCACGGCGGCCTTCGTTGTCATTGTCCTTGGGGAGCTCGTTCTGAGCGTGGTATATCACGCGACCTCGGCGCAAGTTGGATTCAAGAGGTATGTTTCGTTCTCGTTGCACGGGTCGCAACCTTTTGATGTTTCGCGATGTAGTATCTACGGAAGCGCGATCTCTGGCCTTATTATTGCGTTCAACTTTTGTTGGCTCTATTTTGATGCCGAGTGTAGCCATACGTTTGTTCACGCTATGCGACGACATTGTGAGTTTGGCTCTGATCCTCTCGTACTAATTCACCTAACTGCTTGCCAGGGTTTACGTCTATCACATTTACGAACCTCCATTTCCCTCTCTGTGCAGCCCTCATTCTTGTCTCCGCTGCCACTTCTCGAATGACACAGCACGTCGACGAGGTCACACCGGCAATCCGGTGGTATTTCTCCGGCGGTCTCGGCGTAGCGCTTGTGTGCATGGCGTTGATTGGAGCCACGCATCGCGGACTTGACCCTACGGGAACCTCCCGGCTTGGTCGGGTGAGTAACACAGCTTGAGGTCCCGAACTATGACGGATACTCACGCGTTTGCTGGTCAGACTACACAACTCGCTTTCCGGGTCGCAGTCGGGATCATCATCATCTGTCTTCCCCTCGCCAAAAATCTCTCCCCGTTGAACGTGCTTGGTACTAGCGCCGGTCTTACGAGCTTCCTCGTTATCGAGGAAACCTATGGCAAACTACGTCGCGGCGAGCCGTTGGCCAAACCAAGTGGAACCGAACAGGACGTGATCGACGTGATGGCGCATGCCGCGGAGGGGGAGCAGGCGACTCGTATTGAGTCGTATGGAGCGATTTCGGTGGAGAATAGCGATAATGGCAAGGTCAAGGAAGCGAAAACCCAGTGAGGGGTGTTTGTCATATTTTATGTTTTTTAGTTGGGTGCGCAATTTCATGATATCCTTTCATAACCAATGTTCCTCCGAGACATTTGACTCGAAGCTATTGATCCCAACCTGGGACAAAGAGAAGGCACCCACGCCTCGACACAGAGAATGGTACTATGCGAGCTGTCACTAAAGCTAGGCCCCCATGTGTAAAATTCCTATTTACTACACTCTTATTGTAGCCACGCCACCAAACCCGGCTGGCATCGAGTTCCAAACATCCGCCATCGTTTTCTTTATATCCAGGACTACCAACTGAGCCGCGGCAAGTTGATAGAGATCCACTCGCGCTGCATGAGCAAGTATGCGCCTGGTAATATAGCTTTCCTGAAACTCAGCAACGTGAACAACCTCGTCATTGAACCCTTGGATGTCCTAACATAGCTGGATCAGCTCGTGACTGCGATACTCACAATGCATATACATACCTGATATACCGAATGCACACGTAAATGCGCCGATTCTGCCTCCAGAAAATTACTAATGAGAAGACTAAGGGTCGGGGCCACAAGCGAGCTTATGGATTGTATGAACTGGTCGGGCCATAAAGTAAGGTTAAGTACCAGCGGTAGCTCAGCCAATGCGATCATCTCTTCCGCGTCCAGTGTATCAATTATTTCTGCCGTTGTAGATGTAGTGGTTGAGGCCAAGACCAGGTTGCCGGCTTGAGCAAACAGTTCATCAATCTCGTGGGCTTGAGCAAACAGTTTATCAGTCTCCGGCCCGTCTGCAAACTCCGATGCGCTTTCCAGGTTCTCTAAGCTTTCGAGCGTGCGTAGGAGCATTGTCGAGATCGTTGATGATGAATGAGCAGTGAATGCGATCCTCGCAGCAAGGTGAGAATAGGTCAACTGAGCTGTGTATTATCAGACTTGTGTCCACTATTGTGATTTAGACAACTTACCAAGGTCAGGATCGATACCAGGTACGTGCTCATATACTGATTTCGGGAACAATAGAAAGGCCATACATCCTCCAAAACAGAGAAGACGACTCAAGACTAGTTTACCAAACGGGACGGGGCGTTCAATCTTCTTCATGTGCCGAAGATCTTTATAAACAGCTGCTATTTGGTCAAACTGCCTCTGCCCAACTCGCACAAGTACTCTGGAAACACGCTTTGCAAGCCTATTATTCGACAATATTGCTGCTATCGAGTCTTCTAGGCTTACACCGACTGCATGACGCAGCTGCGTCGCACAGTGGCTTTCATCCTTAAGCAAAGCCTCAATAGGGACCCTCCCCAGTGCAACAGAGAGACCGACTCGAAGGGAAGATTCACGCGAGGTGTACCATAGCGTCTTGCGCAGCTCCGTATTGAAGTCAGCCAAAGCGCCGGCATTCGAGGTGACATGATCCATCGATGGATTGGTAATATGAATCCAAGGTTGCTGGCTATCAGGTTCAAGACGTGCACAGAGTTTCATGATCGGATGCTCTTTAGCCTGTTCCATTGATAAGTCTGATAGCCCGCCCAGTACGGATGTCACACTAGCATCCCAGGTGTCAGCAGTGATCCCCGTCTCCCAGCTGGCAACTCGTCGCGTCAGCACCGCAAGCACAGTTAGACACAAGAAATAGCAGTTGTACCGCTGCAGAGTATAGATGCTGCACCGCTTGACGCTCTGTATGGAGTAGCACACTGCTAATACGTCGAGTATGTCAAACTCTCGACCCAGGTTGATTTCCGCAATCAGCTCAGAAGAGGCAGTTGCCTGGATAAGGTTATCTGGGGCGAACCATTGTATAAGATCGTGAGATGTGCATCCGACATATCGTAGCGCATCTGTGTGTCGTGAGCCATCTCCGACACGCTCAACTCGACAGATGGCGTTGTCGGCGAGCTTGAGAAGCAGGAACTCGTGATAAAACGGACTTGCAACATTCCTGCGATGCTCCACGGACTGGAAACGAGTGCTGGATGCACATTGTTGGTTATACCAGCTCATCACTGGACACTGGTCATGTCGCCATTCCTGGTGAAACCTCATAACGAGGAGTCCCTCGCGGGGGGTAGTAGAAAATGAACGCTGCAAGCGCTCGGATAGAAGGCGGGATGAGCCAAGTGAGTTGCTGATGAACGCATTACGTTCGTCTGAAGTGGGCCGGGACAACCCAGGCTTCAAGCAATTGAGTAGGCTCATTGCGACCAGGAGCAAATTTGAGTGGATATAATGCGACGCCTAGTGAATTGGCAGAATCGAGGTTAGAGAGCAAACTTTGGGTAACGGAGGCCGAGCGCAGGACGTGACTATCGACAATTACGAGAAGTAGAGGGGTAAGATATGGGTGCGGGGTGAATTGGAACGAAAGGCGTGCACCTATATACCTTTGCAACTGGGCGCCTAGGCTGTGCATCAAGAGAGTGAACAGGTGCACAGCCAAAGAGGCCGCAAATACGGTGAATAGAGTTGGAATAGAGCGTGGGAAACTAGTACCAGCTGTGATTAGCGCGCTCATTATTGTGTCAAGGTTTTAGTTGATGGGACGATTATAGTGTCAAAAGCGACCACTCCTGAATTTTGCGGGCCATAGGCTCAACTCACCTAGCATAAACACCACAACCATTTCCATCGCTGCATTTAACTGTCTGGACTCACTCCCGAACCCACACTTGGCGACCACACTCGTTCCGCGTTCAAATGTCGTGGGTACTGTACTTGCGTTCTCGGATGCTCACCCGATACTGTGGTGACCAGCCGAATGCCTACTATTGGGTCTTATGTGCCGTAGCTGAGCCCAAGTTCTAAGGCGCGGCACTCGATACATGCGTGAAGTATTTCTAGAAGGCACAGCGCGAGCGCCGCTCCAAGGTCGGCTGAGAAGGAAAGCGAAATCCAATTCACATTCAGTACCAAAGAAGTGTATGACAGAGAAAGTGTGCCGAAAGAATGACATTTGTACAAGCAAAAGGGTCGAAATAGGGGCAGCGAAGGATCCAGAAAGCACGAAAGGGACGGCACATAGTGTAGCAAGTACCAGTCTCGCTAAACGCCGAGTAACATGTCGTTTCAACGCTAATGGCCGCACAGCCGGAAGATGAGATAGAGCGCGGAGCCGAGGAATCGCTGGGTGATAAGCAATGGATTAGTTTCGTCGCCCTGGAGTCGAGAAGTAAAGATACTTACGATCAAACTTAACCCGGCGCTACCATTGCGGAAAGCAGTTAGTTACGGGCAAAATTAAATAAACAAGTAGAATAAACTTACAGCGCGTAGAACAAGAACGAAAGATACGGGTTGAATACGCCACCTGAGGTGGTGCTCCACTTGGCCGTTAGATCGACGAACAGTTGAGAGGTGAAGAAGATAATCATCGCCCTACCAAAACGAATTAGCCAGAGTCAAGTAGCGACGGGGTTACAACATACATATTCGTGCCGGTCCACACAAGCACGACGTTTGTTCGAGAGTTTCGATCGTGATCAAGCTGCTTCGTAACACTGGCGTACACGTCGTTAGAGAATGATAGAACTCTAATAGCGAAACATCAAACTCACGCGTCGCGATGCTCTTTAACCTCGGCTGGTTTCTGCCTCAAGACGTTCCGACTCGCGGCCCACATGGAATCGATATCCTCCTTGGCGGTGGGGACCTCGACTTCCATCATCTCTTTTCCGTCGTCACCCTTGACCTTCTTGGCACCCCCGAGATCCTTGGCAGCGCCGTTGTCGCCTTTGGTACCCCAGCCGAGATCGTGTAGGTTGCCTGGAGATGGAAAAGGTAAGCGACGTAAATTGACCATAATAGGTATCACTTACACATTGCGTACATCACTACGAGGATAAAGTTAGGTCAGAATCGGAATATCAAGGTAGTATTCCCTAAACTCACTTAGAATGTTGACGTCTAAGGGAGAAAGGCACATATGAGCATCGAAGCGACAACGAGGAACGCGCCGTAAAGACTTACAGCTCGGCAGGAAAAACATGTACTCTAGAGAACAGCGATATTTGTCAGCAGATTCAATCAACGACAACGAACGATTTGACTCACGGATAAACGACGTGAACATGTGCCACGGTTCAAAGTGCATGAACGATCCAACGAAATACAGGCCGTATGTTGCCGCCAAAGAAATAACCTGCAAAGAAACCGTGACTTGTTAATTGAACCCTCTCCGTGCAACAGTAGTAATCAACGTACGATGTCGCGGAAAGTCCGGTTCTCGAGCAATCTAACGAAGCGTAAATGTTAGTAAGCCGCGAAGGTCTAACCGATGAGACTTACTTGTCGAAGTTTGCCCACTCCGCCAACGAATGCGGCACGGCAAGGTATACCGTAAACCCGGCGCACCAAAGCGTGATGATGTTACAGAAGCCGAAGAGGACGACCGCGGTGCCGTATGTGAATTTCGAACCCTGTAAATTTCACGGATTAAGGCGGCTTTAGGAGAAAGCGAGGAGAGGATATCGTGAAAACGCACCTGGGGTCGATTACCCAACGAGCAGATCAAGACGACGAAGAGAATGGCAATGTAGAGCTGCCGGTAGCAATACGATGAGGTTCGGGTCGCGGATGCAGTATAATGTTACGTACCTTGAGCATCACCTCGAAAACCTTGGTTCCCGCACCCCGACTCAAGAAATTGAACGCGTCTTGCTCGACATTTGACGTCGCGCTCGATACCAACTACAAAGCGAATAAACGTTAGCAAATCTTACGAGGCAGGCCGCCAAAAATTAAGTAAACGACTCACGAAGTAAAAGGCGAGATAGAAATTCGCCAAGCTAGTCCACGCGAAAAGCATCTGTACCGCGTTGTACCAAAATTCGAACTGGAGCACGAT
>WSTG01000471.1:0-17920 GCA_019616325.1 Ceratobasidium sp. 394
GTGAGCTAAATCTAATCATAGGACTGGATCCGCGATCATGGCCCGCAAGGACGTCGGCCAGTCAAGAGCTGGTCGCCTGTTACCGCTACCCGTCGTGCCGAGGATTTCCTCTATAATGTACTCGAGTACCCTAGTAAGGATTTCATTCGCTAAACAGCCGATTCTATTTTCTCATTCGAGTGAAGCTTTGACTCCTGTGGGGGTACCTGGTAGTACTACGGATACCCAGAGCGCACAACCGAGGGCACTATTTGAAGCTGTTTTGCCACCAGCAGATGTCTCAGACGAACCATTGGATGGCCCGGTTAAATTTTTTACAAATGTCCAACCACCCCGGAAGCTACAGAGGTATGTTCAGCTATAACAACGCAATTCACCTTGGATGTACACTCACAACACCAACCAGGAGCGAAGGAAACACAGTCGTAAATACAAATGCACAGGCAGGCGATCCGCCCGACTTTCCAGAAAGCTGTCTCGTGGTTCAGGATGAGTTTGACTTCATTCCGGCGATCTGCTTATGTGCGAAGCGTATGGTCATGAAGAACACTATTTGCTATGTGAAAATAGTCGGCACGATGCAGACACTGGCCACTCAGGTATGCCCGGGCCCACATTCAACCGTGCTGCATAAATCTAGAATAACGATGTAACAAGATACAAGCGATGATCTCGAAACCGGTTTTTGTGGTCGCCACCGATGTCTCAGCAGCTATCCCACGAGTTCTTCAAGCCTTTGAATCACCAGTCGGCTGCCTGGTATTTTGTAACGCACTGGTCCCTCCCATCAAAAGACTCCTGGTCCACACAGTTCAGCAGGTTATACATGCTGGTTGGATAGGTGATGGCCTATACTGTGCGTATCCAAAAGGGCAAGCCGCATGAAAGTCGCTAACAATGTATCTTAGATGAGCAACAAAGCAACCCTATTGGGTTGATTCGACAGCGACTGATACTCACTCAGTCCGAATACACGTTCCTTAAACAACATCCACTGGGTTCAAGCATCGTTTGCTCAGCGGTTTTTAGCTCCGATCCCTCGTCAAAATTTGCCCTGGGGTCAACCCGAGACAATTGGAAACATCAACTGAAAGTAGCTCCGCTGAAGGCCCTCAGTGGTTGCTACATGGTAAGCCCCTACCATAAAGGACCGAATCAGCCAAGTAAACACTGAATTGACTACCCCAAATCTACAGGAATGGATGCTTTATCATGGCGCTGGGCCATATAAAATCAAAGGTTTGCCTGGCATCGACCTTGTAGAGCATGCCAACGACTTTGCGAAAACCATACTACTTCGGGGCTCTGATTTCCCGGATGATAAATCACTTCTAGGAGGGAGACTAGCAGTTACCGAAGGGTTCGCAAGATACTTGAAACTGATGCCGGCTGTGCACGCCAAGCTTCTTCGAATAGGTTCGGGCTAGGGCCAGCCTTGTGTCCAGCATTTCCTGAGCACATTTATAGCTGATTGCGCTTGGACCAAGTGAGGTCTTTAGATCTCGATATGTACAGAAATAGCCAGGATCTTTGTCTTCTAATTACTCATTTTTGTAATCAAGGGGCTGGAAGCTGAACCTAATCGCCGCCTTAACACCCTACTCGAATCGAGCCGAATTTGAGGCCCAGACGCTTTCCGGTCCCCGCTGCACGCGCGACTGTAGATTCACTACTAGCGAATGAATCGATCAAGTCGAAAGTGCAACTGTACACGGCGAGTTCAAACGGAGTCTCGGTATGGGCTATAACGACACAAGCACTATCATACCGGAGTGGATCGAAGATCGTGGACCTAATGGACAACGGCGTATGTTATCGTGGACACCTATTACACTCGCTCTTCGAGCAAACGGTTATCTTCTCGATGCCTTAAGGTACCATTCTAGTTTGACCCCAAGCGCCTCAAGCTGAGAAGGTGCCTTGCCACACCTTTGGGCGGGGTTCGTAGAACGAAAGGGGCTGAAAAGGCGGACGGGTGCGATAGGGATAGCCAACCGGGCCCTCTCAAATCAAACCCTCCATCTGAATCAACCTCAGCTACGGGACAGACCCAGGCTCCTACTTCTACTATGCTAGTGCAACCAGAAGGCGACTCGCGACACAAGGAGCACCGACCTTAGACTAAGTAAGGCAAGGTAGCTCGACTTGCCAGATTGATCCCGAGCTCGAGGCTTTGTATGTATATTGCAAAAGACGGTGTACAATGAATAATAAGACGCATACATGGAAGATTTGTAATCGGTTAAGCGAACGTACATGAGACCAAGAATGTTCTACATGGTACAGATGGGATACCCGAGGATAACAAGCACGAAAGATGAGCAAGACCTCGGGAGTATGCCCCCCGAAGGCTTAGTCACGACAGCCAGCACCATATACAATTGCGACTGGGACTCTGTACGGGTCGCATATTCTGGAATGTATGGAGGCACTGAAAACACTCTATCTATAGGGACTCGCGGAAGCCAGTCACCCCCGAGACAACGCAAGCCGCCGTACGGAGTCTTATTTTATGCACCAGGATGCCTTTGAAGTCGTCCCATTGATTTACCGCCTGGCGAAGAGCGGGCAGCACAAGAATACCCTATGCTTCGTCAAGGAAGTCTCCGTGTTCGAAGCTCTAGCCTCGCTGGTACATGACCTGGTATTTAAGTTCTCGCAGAAGGTAATACGCTGTAGATTTCCGGAGTAAGAGCCAAGCCTGAGCTGGCGGTCATTTGTGTGAGTCGAAATGCATTTCTTGGAGCCATAATGGCATGTTAACGCTACTCACGCAAAGAAGTTCGCAAGAAACATTCTTCTGTGCGGGGTCCAAGCATCTACGGCGCGTGTGATGGTTGGGGGGCCCTTGCCTGTTACACAGGGCTTTGCGAAGCATTTGAGATTATAAGGAGCTGTTGACTCGGGGTTATGTCGGGTTGAGATTTAATCGATGCATTTCCGGCCTGAGCTCTACGATCCGACATATGTACAGTATACTATTTTTTGTGATTGTCTATACTTCAGATCGTCTGAAGAATGCATACGTTGGTAAATCCCGCAGCAGCTGAAAGCCATGCTTTACGGAGCTAGGATACGATTTTGTCAGGGATGGTCAAAAATATACCTCGTTCATATGTGCCCCTTGAATATGGGGACTCCACGAGCAAACGGCACTCGTCGTGAGCGTTTCTGCAGCTGAGCGCCAGTCCATTCATAGCCAAAGATTCCCATGATTACCAGAGCATAAGCGCCCATGGTGTAAGCCGATTTGCCACTGATCGTTGCCACACGTGTACCATTCCCTTACAAAACTTTACCCTCTATCTGCCGCTGGCCGACCAGAGAAGTACTATTGCCAGCCGTAGATATATCTAGGACGATGAGTTCGCCACCACCAAGATCCCGAGCCTCAGCTCCGGCAGGGAGAGCCGCATCCTTTGCCCAGGCTGCTGCACGTCTCGATGAGGCTGCTACCAAGTTATCGGCCGCAGCTCAGGCTATGTCGAGTGCTGCCGAGATATTCGCCTCCATAGCGCCCAACTTTAAATTAGCTCCCGTGGCAACCCCCGTCCCTGTAGGGATTGAACAGCCTACTCAAACCCTCGCCCCCGATCGGGATATCTCTGGTGGCCATATTACTGAGGAGGAGTGCACTAACCCGGAGGACAGCGATTACTGGTTATCAGGTGAGACATGAGCTATATGCCCGGTCATAACATTGAACAATCTTCTTCGTGGATTGTAGACCAAGAGGAGCACGCGTACGCTGATTCAAAAGGGGATCACACGAACCAGTCTTCGCGACATATCTCCAATCTGATCCCTTCCGGACCCGATATCACTGTAGATCCACAACGTGATCTGAATTCTCCGGCACCAGTTCTAGCCCCTCGAACTATTCCAACAGAATTATATCGGTATTTACAACCTGTGATATTAGCGAGTAACACAGCTGATTTAAAATGGTCACAGCATTTTAGTAGATCAGGAAGGAGATGTATTGCCCACCATCTGCTCTGTGATGCAGCATTACAAGAGGATGATATGTTATATGGCTTGTGGGTTGAACGTGGTAGCTGTGTATAAAGACTTGGTAAGTTTTCCGGATAGTATTAGAAGCAAGATCTGATACAATCTTCGCTGAGTTGCTCCCAGATCGAGAGCGTAACGGGCACTACTGTATACACGGTCACAAAATCTTCGGCCAGTCACACGAACTCCGTCGCGAGCAAGTTTTTCAAACACGAGAATTCCGTACTTATGCTCCCAGACACCATTTCTCCCGATGGCCAATTTAGTACATCAGCCGATTTGTGTGTGATACATGTGGACTGGCCGTCGGACGAAGCTAGATGTGCGTCGTTCCCTGATATTTATGATACTGCTATTCATATAGTCGGTTAGACAAGAAACAGATTAGCATACACCGAGCACGGACCAATATTCTGGTCGCCTTCTCCGAAGACAGTAACCTTTACCCTTGCAGCTCAAATATCCTCTTAGAGACTACCCCTTGGCCGATCCACGAGAAGCCGATCCAACCTACGAATGCACTCCGCCGTTTGTTCGATCAAAAGCTGTCCGACATATCCGCAGAAAGGAAAGAAAATGTTTACATGGTGAGTTGTAATCGCCCTCGTTTGAAATACCCGCTTGAGTTGCACATGTAGGATTGGATATCATGCCATGGTCCATCCGGTTCTCGCTACGTCGAATCCTGGGACGCGATAGGCCTAGTCCATCGCGCAAACCTCTACATCCTTGACGTACTTCGATATAAAAGTGCCGGATCAGCGAGTCATAACGCTGATCTTCAAGTTGCTCTCCCTCGTGTATCGCCTGGATTCGTTATTCACAACAAGCTTGAATCGGCAGTCGAGGATGGCATACTACATGTCCGGTCTGGCCCCAATTCTAAAAACCCGTTCTCTACTCCCAGGGACGAAATGTTATCTCGGGGTGCAACCTCCTTGTGCGTTCCATCTTTATGTCCGAAGTTAGGCTTGGTTAACATCCAGAGGCAGGAATGAGCTAGGCCATTCAGGACGTTCCAATTTTATTCCCCCTCCGGACTCCTGGAGCGGTGCATCCTATGCTAATATGTCCGAGCATTCGACGCCAAAGCCAGACACACCTGAATTACCGGATTATATCCTGGGTTCAGCTGTAGGCTATCATACCCTTCCCACTCACGCCTTTGAATCCGTACCCGGACTCCGCTACATCACAATCGAGGAAGAATTCGATGCTATTCCGTTGATATGCTTTTTGGCAAACTTCCACGGTAGACTCGTATGGTTTTTGGATGATGGAGCAGCTATGGTTCACTATTGCTCCCTGGTGAGTGGGTTCGGTAGAACACAACATTATTCTAATCGAGCGTACTTTCAGTTGAGCAGCATAGTCAGCCATAAGATTTACTACCCAAAGATGACCAAAGATCCCGATGAGGTAGAAAACTCAGCCAGGAATTTCATTTCTCAATCGTCTCCCGCAATCCTTCTCATGTTGGCGAACAAAAAGAACCACTCTTCTGTTCTCACGGGTACGTTCATCGAGTGTGCTGTGTACTGGGGGCCCCAGCTGCCGCTGAGCCAAGGTAGGTTTCATGCAATTTACATGAGGTTCGGCTCTAACCCATGCTTTTTATAGCAATGAAGCATTATAAAAAGATGAAATGTGGATCCGCCTATATCATAATGACGACAGCCAGACGGGACCAGCAACTAGAAAAGGGACCGATGGAGATTGAGATCCACCTAAGCTCTGAATTTTTTTGCTCACAGGATAAAAACTCCTTACTCGGTCCCATGCGCGGTAGCACGAAGTCGGTGTTGCTGTCTAAAAACAGGCTGGTCCAACAGATGTATAGGGTAAGTTATGTTTTCATGACGTTTTAGCTTTGAGTCTGAACCCCTTCAGTGTCGGATTATATTTTTTTGCGAAAATTCCTCGCCGAGTCATGAGTGCCGAACAAGTAGCAGAAAGGGCAAACGCCTACTCGGCACAAATTTTGCTGCACGGCAATGATGATGATGGCAACGAAACGCACAAACTCCTTGGAGGCAGGCCGTCTGTGTCAAAAAGTCTGGTTAGCTCGTTTGACCTACAACCCGCCGTTGAGCGTGGGCTGCTTTCCGTGGACTGAATGGTTCAGCGTATAATATATAATATTTGACTTGATTTCGCCACTATAGCGTTAGGAGTGTGTTTATCCGGCTGGCAAAGTCTGAGACTTCACTGGGAGGAGCACGAAATTTCCCTATCTAGGATTGCCTGGAATGGAGCGAGAAGCACCGAATGATATTTTTCCGGGCGCATACAATGGGATTTCTAGTATCCGGTCACGGTGCCATGCCCACCAGTTTCATCTTAGTCGCATCTTACGCCCACTATATGGCAAAGTAACCATATAAACCTAGATAACCTAGTTATAGGACCCTAATGTAGTGGAGAGCTACTCTCTTGAAACTAGCATCGTCGTTGGAGCCAACGACCTGGAAGCTCTTGAGGCGCTTTGCGAATTCAAAGTGATGATTGGCCAAATACCATCACGTGACATCAATTTTGCTCTCCTCGACGACCACCTGCGTTCACATTGAGTCAACAAATTTACAGAGGAGCCTTGAACAAGAAAAGAATCTGAATAAACTGAAGATGTCTTCGGCTGGCACTTCGTCATCTTTTGGCATTTCCTTGGATCAAAACTCCAACTCTAATGCTACACCTTCACCCACCGAGCCCCTTCCACTCCCTCACCCGGCGAACCTGAATGCTCCTCTGAAAAACCAAGCTTTCATGGAAGCTGTCGCCTCTCTGTCTCACGCGGCCGACATTCTCTCGAATGCCGCAAAAGCCATCTCATCCGCTGTCGAATCCCTAATGCTCGCTGGTGCCCACTCGGACTGTGCCAATTTTTTCATGCAAACTGGTCGGCCCTGTTCTCCAGAGAGTCGTACAAAAGACTGGCTGGCTCGTAATTACTCGTTGAACCCTCCACAAGTACCTAATACGAAGTTGCCCTCGTCCTCTTTGCTATTCGAGAATGCCGTAGTCGCTGGTATGTAGTCTACGCCAGCTCATGGTCCGGAGGTGTCCCTGGGTATCTGGCTGATACGATTATATATGTGCCAGCTCAACAGGGGGGCGTCGGTGAAGCGAACGCCAATGGATTACGTCACGCAAGTCCACGTGCGCATGAAAGCGACCCCGAATCTTCGTGAGGGCGTTCATCGTTTATCACATAGTCTAACACTCAAGCTACACCGGGCAGTTTGGACGGTCGCGGTGATATATCTCAACTTGATTTGACCGAACGTGGCCCAGCTCTGTTGCTAAACCGAAATCGAGAGTCCCCGAGCGTGGACGAAGCGACACCTCTCCCTACCGGAAATACTCCGCACAAGGGTGATCAGCTGTCGGACCACGAAAGTATTGAGTCAGATTCCGTCGTAAATTCACCTCAGTCTCAAGCTTCGTCACTCGACTCCTCTGGGGGACATATGTGAGTGACCCACCTCGGACTATCGGATTTACTCATCGCTTTTAAATCCTGCACAGTACTGAACCTGAAGCACAAGCAATCAAACTGCCGATTCAACTCAACCCTAACGCAAACAACCTAAACACGTGAGACCGCCCCTGTCGACTATGGTCACCACCTTTCGGGTCTGAATCATTTCTTATCCAGAACCTCGAGCATCGGATTTGGGCTAGGCTCCTCCAGGTAAGTACCCACCTTTTCACGTAAATTTTCGGGAGCTCTTTGTTGGTTTACCTAGCGTTGTGCGCAGCCACGTCCCGTCCTGGAACCAGTTGAATCAGCACCAAGGCGAAAGCAGGTTCGTTCCACTGACCGCATGAACCCCTTGCCGTCAGGAGTTAATATGGGACACTCAGGTCATCCAGCTCGACGGGAGTCGCACCACGCCCACAACGAGCATGGAATTACTCTCAACAACACGTTATTTTAGAGGAGGATTTCGACGTAATACCCCTAATTTGCCATCTTGCCAATTTTGGGTCTCAAGAAAACACACTTTGCTATGTGCAAGATGTCAAGATGTTTCAAGAACTAGAGCATATGGCAAGTATTTTACGACTTATGGCGCGACATCTCTTACGGTTCACCGAGTTTAGATCAACGAGCTGGTTACGAAACCTGTATATATGCTCGTTCCAGGAGGTCCGAAAGGACCTAAAAATGCCGCAGGCAGGGCTTGCGAGTCATCCGAGGGTTGTCTCGTATTTTGTAGCGTGTTTTCCACCCCATTGCCAGCAACCATCCGACATAAAACGTTTCATTCAGTTATCCAGGTCGGGTGGATGGATGATATGGATCGATGTAAGTCTTACAGCCAGCCCGCTTACAGCTGGAGCGAAACCCGATTCTTATAGATGAGGAACAACTCGAGAGAGACGGATTACGACGCGCAACGCTGATTCTCACGCAGGAAGAGTTTGACGAGGCGGATTTGTCAAACGAAGAGCTGAGGGAAGCGGGATACGGTCCTTGCCCCACTACGGCTACTTACAATAGCTTGACTTCGAATGGGAAATTCTCCAAGATGCGCAAACAATGGAAGGAAGAATTGAGCAATGACAATTATGGCAGCCTGTGTCGGTGCTTTGAGGCAAGTATTGCCCCATGCAAAGATGCTTCCATTCTCAACCAATCGTTCTAGGCATGGATAGAATTCCATTACAGCGGACCACACGAGAGGACCAACTGGTCTGCAATAGATGTCGCAAACAAAGCCAATACCTTCGCCAAGACGGTTCTCCTACACGGCAATGCGAAAGTTGTACCTCGCAACCCCACACATCCGATAGTGGGCCGACGGCTTTCCGTGACCTCCCAATTCGTATCGGATCTTAGGCTCGAGGAAGCAGTTAGATCGAAGATTCTAGTGGTCGAAGAGTTTGACGACTAGCTCGTGGCTGCGGTTCGTAAAGCACTCGATGGCTCCATGGGTATTTATTGGAACACCGATTTGCTCGGTGCAATTTCCTATGTTCTACACTAATTATATAAAGGCGGCTTTATTATCTCCACGAATAGTATAGGATACTGTACTCTACGAGTTCCACGCAGGACAAACAGTTTGTGGAAGTTTACATCTGTCTCGGGGAATCACGTGAGTCACTGCGCCGGAGTCTCCGCCGAAACCAACTCGCTTCCGTACACGATGATGATGCCCCACCGACCTGCGCTCGGTCTGCGGCTTCGATCAGCACTGCCCTAGCACTTGGCGTAGATCCAGTTGCGTAACCTTCGTGCTTTAAAAACGCGGTGGGATCACTATGAAGAGAGCACCCGCTCATCCGATATGAAGTTATCGCGAGTCTTAGTCAATTCTGGTGTTTTATCATCTGCCGCACTCGCTCGGGAACTTTGTACTGCCTCTCAAAAATGTTGGCCACCGCCCGAGGTCTGGTCCAGCTTCAACGCCTCTATCGGTGGTCGTCTCGTCGCTCCACGTCCCCCAGCCTGGCCATGTCATGATCCAAACTATGACGAAGCCGCTTGTAATGTCGCCAAAGCCAACTGGTACGACTCGTTCTGGCGTTCGAACCAAACCGGCGCGATGCAAGATCCCATTTGGGAGAGCCCAGGGTGTAGCATCAACACGCCTCGAAACGTGACTTGCGAGCAGGGATTCGTACCAACGTATTCGGTCGTTGCAAATGGCGGAAGCGATGTTAGCAGGGCTGTTGTGTTTGCCGGAAAGCATAGGTTGAGGCTCGTGGTTAAGAACACGGGTCACGATTAGTACGCACGCTTACCTTGATCCTTTAAACCCAAGCTGACCCCCTTGCGTTTGATGATAGTCTCGGCCGGTCGAGTGCCGCGGGCTCATTCAGCATCTGGACGCATCGACTCAAGGGCATGAACTTTACCGATTCGTTCGTTCCTACCGGTTGCTCGCGAAACGTATCCGGGGTGCCAGGTGTGACTCTCAGGGCAGCCGAGCAGTGGCGAGGTAATTGTTTTCGTTGTTCAGGGGTACCCGAAAGGTTATACTAAACTATGTTTAGATGTATACCAAGCCGTTGACGAACGGAACATGACAATCGTAGGCGGCGCTGCGAACAGTGTTGGCGCTGCTGGCGGCTATGTCCAAGGGGGAGGGCACAGTCCTCTTGGGTTCTTATACGGCATGGCAGCAGATAGTAAGTCGTAAGATCCGCGGACCTTGGTCTGATATCTTACCGAAGGGTATAGACGTATTGCAGTTTACAGTCGTCAAGCCGGATGGTAAGACTGTCAAGGCCAATGCTTGCCAAAACAAAGACTTGTTCTGGGCGCTTCGTGGGGGTGGAGGGAGCACATGGGGGGTAAGTCACATTATTGATTTAGCTCGCATCGTTGTTAATTGCATTACAGGTTACCTTGGACGTGACCTATAAAACTCATCCTCCTCTCCGGAGTATCGTTGGAATAGGGGTCACTATGAACGCGACAAGTCCCGAAAAGTTCCGGGACCTAGGCGAGATGTTCTTGAGCGCACTCCCGGGTCTGTCTGACCAAGGTAAGATCACTTTTGCGCTTGACCTACGTATCCAATGACGTATATCCACAGGTATTCGCGGTTATTGCGTTTGGTTCCCTCCGGTTACATTCTCTCTTATCGTCTTCCACCCAAACAGCCCCTCGCTCGAACATACGAACCAAACTCTCTCCCCCATCTGGGACTGGGTCGCCAAAAATCCCGATACCCAATTTGCGTCCTATGGCTATGTTCATCCGACGTTCTTTGACTTGTTCAAACTTTGGCTCAAGACGGACGTGGCTATTGCGCAGCCGACTTGGCTGGGGAGCAGGCTTGTTTCGAGAAAAGCGATGAAGACGAGGGCGGGAGAATTGGCTGAGCTTTTAAGAGGGGACGGAAAGGACGTTGCGCCAAGTCTACTCATCGGTACGTCTGTCCCAATTTTCAATACCATCGTATACTGAAAAATGGTACGCGTGTTGTAGTGGGCGGCGGAGCGATTAGCAAGGTTGACCCCGAATCGACGGGGCTTAATCCCCAGTGGCGGAACGACGCGTTGATTAGCTGGAACTTTGGCAGCAATTGGGCGGACGATACACCCGCCGATAAGATAAACTACCTGAAATCTACGGTTACGAATCTCACACAGTCGCTCGGAAAGATTGCTGGACTGGACCATGCCGGATACTTCAACGAGGCGGACCCGTAAGTATCAGACCCGGTTCACAGATCGGCCCTTTGAGCTAAAAGTTTTTATAGCCAGGAGCCGTTGTGGAAAAAGGCGTTCTTTGGGCGCCATTATGACCGGTTGCTCAAGATCAAACGCAAGGTCGACCCGGAGGGGTTGTTCACTTGCAATCGTTGCGTGGGGTCAGACTTGTGATAGAGGGTTTAATGCTCGACTACCAAGGTTTAGACAAAATGGACATTATATACTTATACTTGGTTTTGTCGTGTGGCTTTCGCGAATGCCAACCGGAAAACATAGACTTGAACGTGATTAAACCCGCAATATCTCATAGACCTTGCAACGCGATTCCCAGATGCGACCAACGAGTGACCGAAAGTTCACCGCAAACCTGTTTAGCGCTTGGTTCTCAACAGCTTGCTTACGTGATTAGAGCGCTAATTGAACACTCACACCCGACCTCGACTTCAAGAGCTTGCTGGATACAGAAACAATGCACCATACTTATTCTTCACCTCTCTACATAGTTTCGCGAGCATGTCGCGCCTCCTGTCCTCAGAATGTGTTATTTACTGGCAGCTAGGCCTAGCCTTGGTGTACCACCCATTCCGCACGAGGCTCAGGGTTTCGTATTTCGCCCCCGGATCGCCAAGCGTCGAGTCGTGTGCATCCACGCTCTAACAATCTCGCCAAATCTATTCAATAATTGCGTGGCTTAACGCGAGGTGCTGCTTTTACTCGGACCTCACACCGCCTTGGCAGCAAAGTTCTTGGCATCCATTGACTGTTATGGTCACACCGGCTTGGCGTTGCCTGAGCGTCTTTCCAATGAATACAGTTCATGGATCCTCGGTCCCTTGCTTGAACGTAATACTGGTGCACAACCCAGCTCCAATACAGTTTGAGGCGATGCTCAGACTCGCTCCAAAGTGCGCGAGGGCGTCCGTTCGCACCTATAATACTTCGCTATCGACCACCGTGTTCACCATCTTCTCCTCTCTTCCCTAGATCTCCCCGACTCATGCGTGGGCTCTTGTCTAATTTCGTCGCGGCTTTGACCGCGGTTGCGACCCTTGGGAGTGGGGTGATCGCAGTCTCCGTCACGAAGACCACGGGCGTAGTAAACCCTGGTTCTTATATTGTACGTCTACTAGGTCATTCCTACACGGGATATCCCCGCCCTAATCGTGGATCAGATTCTTCTCCACAAGGAGGCGAACATGAAGGCTCACAAGAATTGGATGGATGGGAAACGAGCCAAGTTGTCAAAGCGTAACTCCAAGTGCAAATTTGAAATCACCAACGACTACGACTGTCAGTACAGTGCATCCCACACGACCTTGGGCAATACTAATTTCGGTATTTAGTACTTAACGGGTACGCAGCACAGCTGTCGAAGGACACGCTAGCCGAACTCGCCAAATCCCCCGATGTTGCCATGATTGTACAGGACAGTCTATGCACGGGCAGCGTAATGCAGTGCGCCCACTTCGTAGTATAAATTTACCAGCGCTTACCGTGTTACCAGGCCCAACGCGCCTTGGGGCATCGCTCGCGTCAGCAGCTTACGCAGGCTACCGCCGGGCTCTTCGGTCAGTGACGTCAACTACCGGTACTATCGATGGAGGACTCGCCCCAGCGTAGATGTATACGTGCTCGACACTGGTATAAACACTGATCATGCCGATCTTCGCCGAGCGTCGTGGGGCGCTACTTTTGGCCAGGGGTACAAGGACGCAGATGGCCACGGCCACGGCACGCACATCGCCGGAACCATTGCCGGCAGGCGTTATGGAATTGCCAAAACCGCTTTCGTTATTGCCGTCAAGGTGCTCAACGATAAAAACGAGGGCTGGAGCAAGGACCTGATTGACGGTGTGAACTGGGCGATCGGCCAGGGTCTGACAAGCGGCCGCCAAAGCGTGCTGAGTATTAGCATAACTACCGCTCCGAACCGGGCCGTCGACTTTGCTGTCACCTCAGCTATCAGCCAAGGTATCCACGTCGTCGTTTGCGCCGGTAATAACAATACGGACGCTAGTAAATTCAGTCCGGCGCGCGCACCGTCCGTGATCACGGTCGGAGCGACGGATATCAACGATCAGCGGTGGATCTTTAATTCCACATGGGGCTCGAATTACGGCCCAGCCGTAGACATTTGGGCTCCAGGAGCAGACATCACGTCGGCCTGGATTGGCTCGGATACCGCGACCGCTATCATGACTGGCACGTCGATGGCTGTTCCGCATGTCTCGGGTACCATCGCCTATCTTCTCGAGCTCCAGGGTCCGCGCTCTCCCTCGGGTATGCTCGCCAGGCTTAAGCAGCTTGCGCCTGATGGTATTCTCAGCGAAATCCCGCCTGGTACTCGGTAAGCCTGATTGTATTACTAAAACACTGCTGAGACTCTTACTATCGATTTCTCCAGGAATGAGTTTATTTGGAACGGTGGAGAATTTCTTTTTTGAAGGACATTCGCGGACTTTTTTACTTTTTTTTTGCCATTTCTTACCATGACATTTTCTTGTCACTGAATCTATCGGGTAGTTGTATGCAGTACTGCTCAGTGCATGTGTAGATACGCCCCTAGGACCATCTGATATAGCAAGCCCCCAATCACGGACTTACACAATCGCTCAGAGTGTTGGCGTGTGAGCGACACGGGGTAATTTCACCGTGCAGATCTGTACTGGCTTGTTTATAGATTTGTTGTCCACGCTGGGATCTTCTTGGTCACACTCTAGAGCGGCAAGGCTAGGATTTAGGGGACGCATGGTCTACCCGAAAGGCGATTGTAATGGTTGGTACTATAGAGTTATTATTCTCTCATCCGGACTATCGTTTGTGCATGTATGCGGGCTGACAGCCGACATTAAGACCCGATCCATATTCGCAGTGTTCACCTCTTATCCTTGCTGCGAGCACAACTGTATTTTATATTGCTCTTACCACGCCGACTCTGGCGGCGCGCATGGCTACTCGTCATATTCATTTCGATTATGACAACCATTTCACCAACGGCCTATTGGGATATTATTAGTACTCCGATTCGTTCAAGCGATTTCCTTGTGATTTCAGACGGCCCGATACGTAGATACTTTATTATCCCCGCGAATATCATAGAAACCAAGGCTAGGTGCAAGTTCGGCGCCGTGTCAAGTACAGCGGCCACGGGGCGTCACGTGAGTCGCCGAGAGTTACGATAAGACAGAGGGGCCCTCGTTGAGCCACGCCTCAGTCGTCTCCCTTGCATAAACTTACGTATATGCACACCACCCGAGCCACGGACACCAATAATCGAAGCGCTCAAGTATCTGAATACATGCTTTTTGCTGTGCCGTTGTTATACTCCACATGCAACTCCGTTATCCCTTGGAGCTTGAAGAGTCACATTGAATCTGAATTTTAGCCTCGGGTCCAAGCCACAAGAATGGCGTGCGTTTTACGGTCGGAGCCGCAAATCCTAAGTGGCAATCTATTTTCACCAGTTGACAAAAGCTTGGTCATGGCACCCTTAGACCCTACGGGATCTCCCGGGCGCTTGAGCCAGTACCGAGTTGCCGGGTTGTTAAGGGCTGCAGTTGTCCAGTTCAACCGCATTCACAGAGTTGAGTATGGAGGCTCAGGAAAATAAAATTGTGAGTTGGTAGTTCGTGTCTGCCACAAATATTGATGCGCCTGAATTACAGCCTACCGTCACTATTGGTGGCTTCAGGTTTGCGGATCAGCAAGCGACATCTGGTCAGAAAGACGGTGAAAAACAAGGCCCGTCGGTGAGTAAACTTCTATATGGGACCCATAGGCAGGCATACCTACAAATTGACTGCACGGTGATGTTAGGATAACACTAAAGACTATGTGCACCCCGGCAATCCACCTGGCTTGGATTTTAGACGCCCGGAGGCATACGAACGTATGGCGACCGATAAATTAGGACAAGAGCTCGCCCATGACGCTGCCATTTGGAAACTCTATCTAGAAGAAGCTGACGAGCATGATCAAGAGCTCGTCAAGGGTCGACATGCGAGTTTGGACATGTTACTATTATTCGTATGATGTCTCTTCCACTTAATCAGGCTCTAAGGCTCAGCTCACCATCCATTCGTAGGCTGCATTATTTTCCGCTATTCTCACGGCCTTTCTCATCGAATCTAAAAACCTCTTGCAACAGGACCCTGCCGACGTTTCTGCCGCGTTGCTCCTCTCCATTGCCCAATCCCAACATCGCATGGAGCAAGAGTTACCTCCTCCGGCTGATACAAATTCCCCAGATTTTCCTAAATTTTCAGCTTCCATGTCCGCCCGCTGGATCAACGGCATTTGGTTCACTTCCCTTGGCCTTTCCCTATCCGCCGCGCTCATTGCTATGCTTGGAAAAGAGTGGCTGACCGCCTACTTGTCGTCTCGCCCACGCCCCGCCCACAGCCACGCCCTGCTCCGCCAGTCGAGGCTGGAAGGACTGGAGCGATGGTGGGCATTACATATCATAGCATTGTTGCCGTCACTTTTACACGCCTCGCTTTTGCTCTTTGCCGTGGGTCTCGTGGTCTACCTCTGGACGATGGACGCAGCTGTGGCAGCTGTCTTAGCGGGAATCGTGATTATTACCTCGCTTTTCTACATTATTACGGCAGTGCTTGACGCTATTTTCGAGTTTTGTCCGTTCGTGACAGAAATATCAAGATATGTGCGGGGAGCCACTGTCGCACTGCTGAGGCGGAACCCCGGGGACCCAAATCCGCCCCCAAAATACCCGACACTGAAAGACATACGAGCACTGCTGTGGCTTGCTAACAACGCTCGAGACCCAACTGTGGTCGATTGTTGCTACCAGGCACTAGCTGGACTGCAGCCCGCAAATGATGCCAATTTGGATAGCAGTGCCGTACCTGACTCACAAGTCTACGGGATCCCCATGCAACTCGACGAAGAGACTACCCTTGATTTGTTGCTCGAGACCACCACTGACCGCTTCAAACGACTTATCGCTGGGTCGCTTGACCTCTCAGGGTTTTCCGAGATGTCTGCGGCGAGATACATACGCGCAATCCTTGGCATTTCAACGAATATCAGCCACCTGTTAGAAGTGTCACTTGAAGGGTCGGGTAACAACCCGACGGATACCCTGCCTAATACGTCAACTGAGCTAGCTTCAACGTTAACAGCACGAACGGACCATCAGGTTGGTCATGGCGCTTCGAAGACTCGACGATTCCTCTAACGTGTCCAATCTATATGCATAGGTATTTCTGCTTCAGTTGCTAAGCGTAGTAGATGCCGTGTGGGATGACGGCAGCCTGCGGCTGAGTGCGAATGCCTACGCGGGTATCTTAGTCTCTATCATGGATATTATTCAGCTCGCCATACCACGCAAGTTTGGTCCCAAGAACGAAAATCATACACGTGTCATCGACATAGCCCCCACCGAGCCTCCTAGGAGAGATCCAGAAAATCGACTCGCCAACCTCCGTGCATACTACAGTCGATGGCTTGCCCGTGTCTCGGCTTTGCTGCGTCTCACTTCGGACCAAAAGGTTTCAATCAGCCCTCCCTTGCTTAGCGACCTGTTAAGCGCTATGGCCATCGCAGCTCGTTGTGACGATCTCAACCCCCTTGCTTCAAGCAGCACTCATCACCCTCAGATCGACAACCTTGATCACCGTACATATAGCTTCGTTGTGCCGTCAAACATCGACCAATCCCTCACTTTTCCACCGGATGACTTTTGTCAAGGTCCACTAGGCAGCCTCATAGATATTCTCATGAAACACCCAAGTGTCAAAGATGGTTCGCCAATTCAGGCTTGCCTAGCCGCCTTGGAAGCATATTCGGCCCTGGCACCTGTGCTACTTCAGCAAAATCTAGCATTAGATAGAGATGAGATGCGAAATGCATTCGACATTCGCTCCTGGGCCTACGCGCCAAAAACCGACATGACAGGAATTAGATTTATGGTTGTACGGCAAGCACTCCTGACGATTCGTTACCTGGGGCTTTCCCGAACGGTCTCTCATCTTCATTTCCGCTTCTTGGAACAAGTGGTGGTGATGATACGCCCCTGTCTGGATCAAGACTATGGAACTCCTCTGGAGAGCAGCTACCGGGCGTTGATCAATCACAACGATGGCATGATATCACTGCTCGAGTTCGTTAACGAGAGCGACTCGGCCTTTGAGCTCTTGACTGGCGACACCAAATTCGATCTACTCAGTTTCACAAGCGTAATGTGTCAAGGCGGCGTTACTCCCTGCGAGAATCTGCTCACCCCCAATTGTTTCCCACCCCTGATTCGCATGATTGGTCAGGCCACAAACCTGGTTAGCCGCATTGAGGAGCTGCTTCGAGTTATAGTTCGACGAATGCGCAACAGGGACGGCATGCACAGACGGCAGGACATCCGGTGGAACGACATACCCGCTATCGAATACGTCTATCCATTCACCCGCACACCTCGTGGCTTTTCTGCGCTTGCATCGGCTGGACAACACGATGAATATGCCGATGGAGTAGTCAAGGCAATAATCGATATCGTCCACCTAGCTGCTGGTCAGGACACGGCAGTCGCAGTGGTGCCGATCGAGCTACATTCATCTGCCGTCCCTGCTTTCCTGGATGTCGTATCCGTAGTCGTATTGAACTCGCCCGTTTCACGTGTTATTTCCTTGCTTAACCGTTCGCTTGCTTATCTCCACATGTATGCGCTTAGCTACCCGATAGTGTACCATGTGGGCTATATGCCCGGTTTACCCGTCTGTAC